>CAMPQE020000413.1:0-180000 GCA_946902985.2 Meconema thalassinum
TGGACATTTTCAAGGCCCCATAAAAAGAAAACGATGAGAGATATCAAAAAATCGTTTTGAGTAAAAAAGTTGCATACCGCGGAGATCTTACACCTATACCTTTAACATTTTTCGATACGATCAACCGTTTCCGAGATATATCGATTCCGAAAAAAAGTTTGAAATTCAGGGCCCCCAAAAAGGATCCGGCCCTGCACCGATTTTCACGCCCAACAACAGGATGCATCACAGTCACTAACTCTTCCATCGTACCAAATTTCAGCTCAATATCATGAAAATTGCGACCAGTACTTAGCTAAACGCAAAAATGTCACGCACAATGGACATTTTCAGGACCCCAAATAAAGAAAACGGTGGGAGATATCAAAAAATCGTTTTGAGTAAAAAAGTTGCATACTGCGGAGATCTTACACTTATACCTGTAACATTTTTCGATACGATCAACCGTTTCCGAGATATATCGATTCCAAAAAAAGTTTGAAATTCAGGGCCCCCAAAAAAGATAAGGCCCTGCACCGATCTTAACGCCCAAAAATAGGATTCGTCACAGTCACTAACTCTTTCACCGTGCCATATTTCAGCTTAATATCTTGAAAATTGCGACCAGTACTTAGCTAAACGCAAAAATGTCACGCACAATGGACATTTTCAGGGCCCCAAAAAAAGAAAACGGTGAGAGATATCAAAAAATCGTTTTGAGTAAAAAAAGTTGCATACCGCGGAGATCTTACACCTGTACATTGAACATTTTTCGATACGACCAACCGTTTCCGAGATATATCGATTCCAAAAAACAGATAGAAATTTAGGGCCCCCAAAAAAGACCTGGCCCTGCACCTATTTTAACGCCCAACAATCGGGTTCGTCACAGTCACTAACTCTTTCACCGTACCAAATTTCAGCTTAATATCTTGAAAATTGCGACCAGTACTTAGTTAAACGCAAAAATGTCACACACAATGGACATTTTCAGGGCCCCGAATAAAGAAAACGGTGAGAGATATCAAAAAATCGTTTTGACTGAAAAAGTTGCATACCGCGGAGCTCTCACACCTATACGTTTGACATTTTTCGATACGATCAACCCTTTCCGAGATATATGGATTCCAAAAAAAGTTCGAAATTCAGGGCCCCCAAAAAAGATCCGGCCCTGCACCGATTTTAACGCCCAACAATAGGATTCGTCACAGTGACTAACTCTTTCACCGTACCAAATTTCAGCTTTATATCTTGAAAATTGCGACCAGTACTTAGCTAAACGCAAGAATGTCACACACAATGGACATTTTCAAGGCCCCAAAAAAACGAAAACGGTGAGGGATATCAAAAAATCGTTTTGAGTAAAAAAGTTGCATACCGCGGAGGTCTTACACCTGTACATTTAACATTGTTCGATACGATCAACCCTTTCCGAGATATATGGATTCCAAAAAAAGTTTGAAATTCAGGGCCCCCAAAAAAGATCCGGCCCTGCACCTCTTTTAACGCCCAACAATAGGATTCGTCACAGTCACTAACTCTTTCATCGTACCAAATTTCAGCTTAATATCTTGAAAATTGCGACCAGTACTTAGCTAAACGCAAAAATGTCACGCACAATGGACATTTTCAGGGCCCCAAAAAACGAAAACGGTGAGAGATATCAAAAAATCGTTTTGAGTAAAAAGGTTGCATACCGCTGAGATCTTACACCTATACCTTTAACATTTTTCGATACGAGCAACCCTTTCCGAGATATATCGATTCCAAAAAAAAGTTTGAAATTCAGGGCCCCCAAAAAAGATCCGGCCCTGCACCGATTTTAACGCCCAACAATAGGATTCGTCACAGTCACTAACTCTTTCATCGTACCAAATTTCAGCTTAATATCTTGAAAATTGCGACCAGTACTTAGCTAAAAGCAAAAATGTCATGCACAATGGACATTTACAGGGCCCCAAAAAAAGGAAACGGTGAGAGATATCAAAAAATCATTATGAGTAAAAAAGTTGCATACCGCGGAGATCTTACACCCGTAGATTTAACGTTTTTCGATACGACCAGCCGTTTCCGAGATATATCGATTTAAAAAAATAGGATGAAATTCAGGGCCCCAAAAAAAGGTCCGGCCCTGGGCCGATTTTAACGCCCAACAATAGGGTTCGTCACAGGCCCAAACTCTTTCACCGTACGAAATTTCAGCGCAATATCTTGAAAATTGCGACCTGTACTTTGCTAAACGCAAAAACGTCACGCACATACGTACATACATACATACATACATACATACATACATACATACATACATACTGTACCCGATACCTATTTTAGGCTATCGGCTACGCCAGCAGACATTAAGCTGTAGTTGAGGTTTTGGGACGCAATCAGAAAAGATAGCGCATCGATCGCGTCAAGAAGAATGCCAAGATGACGTAGCAGGTCAAGAATCAAGGAGGCATTGAAATCTGTAAGAAGATAGAATTATGAATGGAGATATAAAGCTTTATTGAAATATATATGGGATTATAGCAATCAAAACATCTTAGAAGAGGATATATAACATGCATAATATGTGGAAATAATTTTATGGAAATAAGTTATTTTATAACAGAACAGCCGAGAGGATTCGGGTTCGAGACTATGTTCATGACGTGATGGCGCAGTGGTGGGGAGAATGAGCCACGTGCCGAGCGGAGCACAAAAAGCGAGAACGCAGCACTATCAAGTCAGTTGGGCTCTGGGAGACGAGCAGTACAGAGCAGCTCTATAGCACAGCGAGACGGGCATTGAAGGTCACGCAACTTACGTAAACCGTCACGGCAAGTGTAGGCGACAGTTCTCGTATCACCGAGCATCGAAGGTCGCGCGGGTCACTGATCCAGGCGACCTGGCCGAGGAGACAATTGTAGATAGCCGGGGTATTTCAAAACCACACTGCTCGCATTTGAAGACTTTATTTCAAGCTTCATTTCGACGCTGTTCGAGCACAGGCTTTCACAAATAACCTTATAACCATGCTGTTATATAACACATTCAAAGCGACTTTTACTATTCCAAGTAAACTGAATGTTTAGCATAGGCTCTGATGAACATTACAGCGTGCATTTATAAGATTTATATCTTATACAATTTTCATGGATTATCAATTACGAACAGATACAGGGTGTATCGTAATCTTGAACACTATCTAGTAAAATTTTTATTTTACTCAAGTGGAACTTTGCAGTAAGTTGAGATTGGACTTACAATTCTCAAACTGAACATTTATCGGAACAGTGGCGTATATTAGAAGAAGAGTAAGGGGGTCCGCTGTTTCCATGAACTTTTCGAGAAGGAGTTGGACGATATCCGCTATGGGTAATCCGAGGTTCAACATGACCGAGTAAACGTGAATAGAGACGAGATGGCACCACAGAGCGATGGATTCGATTCCTGACGAGAGGAGTCCAACAGCTGATTCGCTTGGGATTTCGAAGGAAATCTTCATTTCATGGATGAAATGATATTCACGCCGATCTTACGAGAAATCTTTTGGTAGGGAAAATCGACGATCTTGGAAATTATATTACAACTGATAATGAAAGGTATTGTAAGAGTTCTAACTACCTGATTCGATTATTTTCATGAATACTGGGCACACATGTATATTTTTCTAATAGGAGTGATTTGATTATTAAGACATGGTTTGAATTTATATACTTCGAATTTGCTAGAATATGGAGTGACCATATGATATGGCAGGCATCATTATACGAAATTCTCACCGTTGTTTGGCTTTATTAAGCAGATGTTTGATCTTTTAGACATTTTTCCAGCTAGGATATTTTTCATGAATAGTTTTTTTTTTTGTGTAACGAGTATTTCGAACTCGTGATCTGCAATTGATTATCAGAAACTACTTCGTCAGTTCATTGCATACTAGCGAGTGTGTATTATTCATCAGTAGGGATTTTTTCCATTGGATTGTTTGGAGATATTAAGAAGTTATTCACTTTAGTGAATGAACGTCGCTTTTATATGACAACTAGAAACTTGTTGATTCCTTTCTGGTACATTCACTCATATAATTCTACGAGATGGGGTCTTTCGTATTTATACGATTGTATGGTGGTTACTCGCCTTACCCATCGTTCAGGGAACTATCATCCAAGTCGACGGGGCGAGGTCCTTCGTATTTATACGATTGTACGGTGGTTACACATCTTACTCGCCATTGAGGGACTCATTTTTATCATCCGAATGTACACGAGATGTAAGTGAATTAAACAAGGAACTACTAGTCACATATCAGTCGAAATTTTGTTAAATAAAGTAACGATAAATGTCAACAGGATTGCATTTAGTAATTCTTGTTTGCCAATCCAATATTTTGTTGCTATACTCTTTTGAGAGTAATTTCAGTTTAACAGCTGTTACAGCTGATGCTTTGATGATTTTTATAATTGTGTTTGATACCTTTGAGAAGGATTTAAAGTAATCGAATCTAATAAGATTAATCATTAATGGTCATAATTATTTTAAGGCAGATCAGTATTGCAGATTTTGATGTGAGAGATTATAACACATTGGTGTTTTTCTGCGATGTGAATTATTGAAACTTGTGAAAGAGAATTTATGCTATTTGAAAGCAGATCATATATTACTGAAGTAATATTTTTCCAATTGTTTAAGAAGTTGTCTAGATGTGATCAGAGTAATTACAGTCATTGGAGATTATGTGCGTTGACAATTTGAAGCCATTTATATATTTTTTGTAGATCATGCAACATGGTTAATTGGAGTTTGTGATAGGCATTTTGTGGAATTTGCCATTTGATAGTTGCAACGTTGATAATGTATTTTGAAGCGGACATGAGGTCGTCGTACCCAGTCTAGCGTTATTGTTGAGATTCATGCTGTATGTGCTGAATATTTATGGAGTTTTTGGAGTAATTCTTATATTCAAATGTGATATTTGGAATATTGAAGAAATATAATGTCGTTGTGGATAGTTAGATCCAACGTGATGTCGTGGAGACAATAATATTTTTGGCATGATAAATTAAATACGAGATATAACTTGGAAGTAATAAAACTGTAAGACAACGTTCTATAAACCTTATTAAACAATTTGTTAGGAAATTAAACAAATAAATGAAGTTGATAATACAAGATTTTCTGAAAATAATAATTAATGAAATAAAAATCTGAGAATTAAGCATGTTAACGATCTGACCTAATGAAATAAAAATCAGAATGACTAGATGAAATAATAAAACTAAATAACCAGATGATTGAAATTTAAATAAGTTGATAAATTAAATTTTGAAATAAATCGATGAATTAAATAAATGGATGAGTTAAAGATTAATAAATTAAACTGATTGAAATAAATTAATCGACGATTGTAATGACGATGAATAACTGAATTAGAAGGTGATGATTAATTAAAGAAGCTGATGATTAATGAATTTATATGCAATTAAATAAATTTAATTGAGAGATAATTCGAAGGAATTGCAACTTGAAATGTGAATTTAAATAACGTAATGGTGATGAATTAACGATTCTGACAGGAATATTTAGAATTTTGAAGTGAGAATTAAAGTGAGAAATATTTAATTTTGATAATAATGATGATGATGACCGATGAGAATTTGAATTTTCTGTAATTCATGGATAAGAGATTAATGACGATGTAAATAATGTAAATTAATTATTCAATGTTTAGGAACATTTGTTTAACATGTTCTACGTTCAAATTATACCATGCAAACCATAATTTATGTGATATTTAATATGAGTGATTATTATATGTGTATGTTTAGACAGCTTAATAACTTAATTAAATCCACATTGATGTTAAATTAAAGAGAATTAGGTCTCAGGTTTCACAAATGTCAGTGACGAAAGACATAGTGCTACAGTGATCCTGAGAACCCAAGAGAACTTTATACATTTTTCTTGTTATGTGGATTAAGATAATTTTGCATTAGAAAGGAGATGGTTCGATTTTTGGACAATGACAATTTAACTTTGCATTCGACCATACTCTTAGGTAGGAATTATATTTAAAATGTCTGTCTGACTATCAAAGTAAAATAAATTTGTTTTTTATCTTAGTGGTGATCTGATGATGGTGTGATGTTCCTTTTTCTTTCCTTGTCTTGAGTAAGGCTTATCCGGAAAGGAAGTGGTTTTGCTAGGAATTCAGTTGATGGCGCCCATTTATATTTGAATTATTTTTATTAACTTAAGCCCGTAACGACCCTAGAGATACTTTGTCTCGTGAAACCCACTGCTTTTTCAAGAACTCAGCTGAATTTCCGACACATTCCTTATTTGACTAGAGGTTCATTTAACTCCGCTCTGTCCTGGAACTCCAGGGATGTGATGTTATAGCAGATGGGTCATCGCATCCCCAGGACGAACGGGTACAGATAGGGAGAGGGAGAATTGGCCTTATCCAACTAGTGGGGCTTTTCGATTTTGTTAATTCTATGGAATCACATCAGATTTAGATTACTGAGAGATTGATCTCAAGTTCATTTAAGTGTGTTACAAAATGTATTATACTTAGTCAGACAATGTACTTGTGTGCCCAATCCAGTGTAATCGTATTAGTAATATCATGTTAGTTATAAGATATTTTTCCCTATACCCAAGTGAATGCAGGAATTGAGACATTGTGATGTGTTGTTGTCTAACGTCTCTATATAATTCTATATTGAAATATAATTATGTTGCCAGAGGATTTAGCGAAGGTGTTAGGAGAGTTGCAGACGGGTATGTCTGGAATTGCAGAATCCATTTCTAAGATGGAAACTGAAGTTAAAGAGCAAATTAATAATTCAGAAGCTAGATTAGAAGCTAAATGTAAAGAGAATGTAAAATCATTACAGGCTAGTAATGAAGGAAATTTAAAATTATTGCAAACTAGTACCGAAGATAATTTAAAGTTATTAGAGACTAGGTTACAGTCAACTACTGAAGAAAATTTAAAACTATTACAGTCAAATAGCGAAGATGAGTTGATGTTATTAGAAACTAGGCTACAGTCAAATAGTGAAGCTAACTTAAAGGACAATTTTAAGTCATTAGAAGCTAGATTACAGACTAATACTGAAAGTCATTTAAAAGCTAGTGAAGCTAACTTGAAAGACAATTTCAAATCATTGGAAGAGAAATTACAGTCTCATAGTGAAGAAACTAATACTGAATTAGAAAATAAGTTAACTAGATTAGAGAATAGTTTAACTTTAAAGAATAATGAAATGCTAAAGACTTTACAATTAGACATCATTGCAGTAAACATGAAAGGAGAGGAAAATGTTCAGATATTAAGGAAAAATATTATTGAGTTGGAAAGTAGAGGAGAAGAATATATTTTTACTTTAAGAACAGACGTTATGACCATACAGAAAGACATTAAGTCAGATGTATCGAAGTTGAGATTCGACATCGATGGTTTAGTGGCAGATGTAGGAAAAATTCAAGATTGGTCTACCGAAGTATCTTTCGAGACTAAGATTAAGGGTCTAGAAACGAATCTAGGTAACGAAATAAAAGATTTAAAGACGGTAATTGGGACCATTAAAGATGAAGTCTTGGGAGAGGTCAATTCTAATTTAAAGTCGTTAGAAAATCAATTGCAGAAGGATATTAGGAAGATAGACGACGATATAGAGCAAAAGGTTAACGAAAACTTAGCTTTATTTAAAAATAGAGTCGGAGCAATTGTGGAAGAACGGTATAATGAGGTCGATGCCGAAGCAAAAGAGAAACGTGACGGGTTAGATGAAAAATTAATCGCAGGTATGGCAAACTTAGAAGCTAGGTTTACGGAAAGCAAAGAAGCGATGAAAATAGATTCAACTTTATTTAGAACAGATGTTGATCTGTTGAAAGAACAAGTCGCGTTAGTAAGGAACACGTGCGAAGGAAAAATCGACAAGTTGAGGAACGATCTAGACGAAAGTAACAAGACGCAGGACGTTACATCGTTAGATGAACTGAAGACGCAGGTCAAGAGATTAGCAGAAGACAGGGTGACTAAACTAGAAACCATAGTTAACAGTTTTACCAGTCATAATGTAACATCAGGGGAAACATTGATGAATCAAACAGCGATAGACCGCAGTATGACGAATCAAGAACCGAGCATGGTAGAAGACCGTCAAATGCAACCGAATGTGACATTCGAAAGGGTCAGTTCAACCCCTCAGGACAATCCAAGTTCGAATAGGAGTACGTTAGGTCCAAGCGAACGATACTCAGGTCCAGTCACTATTATAAGGAACCTGGATGACAAACCGAGAAAATTTTCGGGAAATACAGGTGTTACACCAGTAGAATTTCTGCGAGATATTCGAGACTACATGGCGGAACACAGGGTAGCCAAAGAAAGAGAGCTAAGGATAGTAGAACGCCCCTTAGATGGATCTGCACTTACGTGGTTTAGAGCGTTCAGAAGCAACTTTGCGAACATGGAGCAATTTGCCATGGCTTTCTTGAGGAGATTCTGGAGTGCCGAGGATCAACTCAACGTAAGAGCGGAGATGTACTCCAAACACTATTCTACGTCACATCCGACGCATTACGCCAACTACTTCCCGTCACAGCTGGCTAAATTACAGTTCCTTATTCCTCCATTGCCAGAAGAAGAGCTTTTGCAAGCTATAGCGCGACAGTTACCGATAGAGGTACAGCGATCTCTGATAGCATCAGGAGCCAATACGCTGGAACATTATGATGACATTTTGCGGCGATTGGATTATACAAGCGCACAGGTCACGCCTAGAAGTAATAGGAACGACAACAGACACACGCAAGAAGTAAATGCGGTAGTCGTGGACAATGCAGCTCAAACGGACAGAAGGGATTCCTGGGAAAACCGACGGAACGATGGGAATCGAGGAAACATCCGTAACGCAAGAGGCAATGATCGGTATAGAGGACCTTATGAAAGGCCATACGATCAAGAAGCGAGAGATAGCCGGTATAGGAATTATAACCAAAATTCCAGGTATCAGGACAGGAATCGGTATAATAACAGATATCGAGGAAGGAATAACTGGAACCAAGGTCAACAGTTTAATGGAAACGACCGACAGGATGGCCGAAGAAACGATCCTAACGATAGAAGGGAAAATCGTGGACATGAAAGGTCAAGACAAGAGGATAGACAGCCTAGTGCACCACTCGAGGAGACAGTGAGAGATGTCAATCGAGCCAGCACGAGTGGCGAAGGAAAAAAAACGTCAAATTAACTCCAGAGAAAAATGAAAATCATTGGGAATCAATCGTCATCGTGGAAACATATCAGGTCAAGGACGAAGATTTAATCGAGGAGGAAGACATAGTACAACGGGAAAATAGACATGAATTGCCAGTTATTAGTGTGGAAGTCATGGGAAAAGAAATAAAGACACTCGTAGACACAGGGGCTATGGTGAGCTTGATATCCATAGGTTGCCTGGATGAATTGAAATTATTAGGAAGAATTACTATGTTGCCAACTGTTGTTAGCAAAATTCAAGGGGTGATCCCAGACAGGAGTATGAAATGCAAAAGTCAGGTACTTTTAGATGTTGGGATTGGAACCAGAAGTTTTGAACAGATGTTCCTAGTAGTGGGTCAACTACATTTTGACATGATCCTAGGAGTGGATTTCCTAAGCGAGAGTGGCCTGATCATAGATATGCAGAGTAGGCGCATGTACTTTCAAGAAGGGGTCATGGAAAATCAAGAATCGGAGATGACATTCTTTAGAGAGGATATTTTGGATGAAATTGTATGCAGCGTTGAAAGGTCTATAGAAGATAAAATTGGCATGACTAGTAAAATAAATCCAGAGATTAAGGGGCAGTTTGATCAAGTAATTTCAGAATATGAGGATATATTCAATGACAAACCAGGTCTCATAGAAAATTTTACCTACAGCATCAAGTTGATGGATGACAAACCATACCATAAAAATTTATATCCCATTCCGGATAAATGGAAGGAGGAAGTCAGCATAATGATAAGCGACATGGAAACAGATGGAATAATTAAGAAAATGCCAACTGCCTATTTGAATCCTTTAGCTGTTGTCAAGAAACCTAACGGTAAGCTGAGGATATGTCTAGATGCCAGAGCCCTTAACGAAAGAGTTCTTCCTGAACACGATAGACCACCTGTTATTCGTGAATTGTTACGCCGATTTAGAGGAAAGAGTGTCTTCTCGACAATCGATCTGACTAGTTCATATTATCATGTTGAGCTAGCAGAAGAGTGCAAACAATACACAGGGTTCTTGTTTGACCATAAAACGTATGTATTCAATAGGTTACCTTTCGGTGTGAAAAATAGTGGTCCGGTGATGATCCGAGCACTAGATGAAAATTTGTCAGATGCAGTTAAAGAGCATGTTGTAAGCTATATTGATGACCTGATTATAGCGTCTGAGACAGCGGAAGAACATATCAGACACCTTCAAATGCTTTTTGAAGATCTTAGAAGAACGAACTTCAAGGTGAACTTCAATAAATGTCAGTTCTTTCATGAAGAAATTGAATTTCTTGGACATAGAATCGATGGAGATGGTTATAGGCCCAATCCAAAGAAAATCATGGCAATTTCAGAGTTTCCAACACCACGAAAGATTAAAGAGGTACGGCAGTTTTTAGGCATGTGTCAGTTCTTTTCAACACATTGTCCTGAATATACTGAGACGATGGCACCTCTGCAGGATTTATTAAGGAAGGGAAATCGATGGAAATGGGACGATAGATGCAATCAAGCGTTTTTAGCGGCCAAGAAAATGCTAATCCAAAATATCAAGCTTGAGTATCCTGATTTTACAAGACGATTTTTTGTAGAGACGGACGCATCCAAAATAGGCATTAGTGGAATCCTATATCAGCTGGATGATGACAAGAAACATAGATATTTAGCTTTCACCAGTCGCAAGCTTAGGAATTGTGAGAAGAATTACTATGCAACTGAGTTAGAGGCATTAGCAGTGGTTCATGCTCTCAAAACGTGGAAGAAGGTGTTGTTTGGACATGACATAACAGTGATCACAGATCATAAAGCCCTCCAATTTATTATGAAGACAGACTTAGCGAGTGACCGCATCACCAGATGGGCTCTGTTCTTACAGCAATTTAACCCAACTGTTGTACATAGACCTGGGAAGTTAAATCTGTTAGCAGATGTGCTGAGCAGAAACCCTTGTGAAGAAGTATTTGTCAACCATATAAATTTGATTCAAGAGGATAATGGTACTCTAGAAAAGTTGAAGTTGTTAGCGCAAACTCAGAAGAGATATGCACCTTTGCGAAGAATTTACCGTTTTCTGACACGTAGGATGGATAACACTGATCCGGATTTTCAAAGAACTGAGATAGAGGCTAGAAAACATCATATTATGGGAGGTGTTATATGCCAATATATTGACCAGGATCATACTAGACTTACAGTAGTGATCCCACCCAAGCTTGTCAAACCAGTTATTTGGATGATACACCGAACTGCAGCTCATGTAGGTGTAGACAAGACTTTGGCTCTCGCTCAAGAAACTTTTGTTTGGAGACAAATGGGACAAACGATTCGCGACGTCATAAAGACCTGTGACAGTTGTCAGCGAAGTAAATACTCATCTAAGTTAATGAAAGAAGTTCCTAGATCAATATTACCCAGTAAGCCAAGAGAACTTTTCGCGACGGACATTTTTGGTCCGATTCCTCGTTCGACGAAAGGCAATCAATTTGTTTTGGTAACAGTTGATGTATTTTCGAAATACGTATCTCTATGCCCTATACAGAAAGCTACGTCCAAGTACGTAATAAACAGACTTGAGAAAACAGTTATTCCGAGCATGGGGAAACCTGAAGTTTTGTTGAGTGACCATGGATCACAATTTACTAGCATGGAATTTTCTACTGCTATGGAACGTTTAGGAATCAGGCATGTGTTTAATTCTGTACGGTATCCAGAGGGAAATCCCGCCGAAAGAATTATGCCGGAGATAAGTAAGCTGTGTCGCTTATATGTGTCAAGGCAACACCATAGATGGATGGAAGTGATACCCATCATTAGCCAATGCTTAAATTCCACAGTACATGAAAGCACAGGACAGATTCCGTCCATGCTTCATCATGGATTGAAACCGGATAGACCATGGGATAGAGTCGTGAGGGCACCAGTAGATCCTCAACCCACACAAGAAAGAAGAGTCGAGATGGCAGGAGAGAGGCTCAGAAGACAGGCGGAGAAGAGAGCCAGGAGACAGGCAGGAAGGAGGTTCCACGAGCCATTTCAAGAAAATGATGAGGTGCTGATTAGGAAGCCAGTCACTTCGAACCTTCAGCTGAAGATCTACCATAAATTCGCTCCATTGTACGCTGGACCGTTCCGTATTGAACAAACATACCAGAATAATAGCTATAAGATTGTCAGAATGGATACTGATGAAGTTGTAGGAACTTTTAATGCAGCTAGCATCAGGAAATACCATCATGCTGAGTAAAGGAAATTGTAGAGCTATCGTGTACATGTATCATATATTGAATGCCTGAGAGTGTATTTTTTTCTCAATCCTGATAAAAAAAATAGGAGATGTACGGGAGAGATGTACCCGATACCTATTTTAGGCTATCGGCTACGCCAGCAGACATTAAGCTGTAGTTGAGGTTTTGGGAAGCAATCAGAAAAGATAGCGCATCGATCGCGTCAAGAAGAATGCCAAGATGACGTAGCAGGTCAAGAATCAAGGAGGCATTGAAATCTGTAAGAAGATAGAATTATGAATGGAGATATAAAGCTTTATTGAAATGTATATGGGATTATAGCAATCAAAACATCTTAGAAGAGGATATATAACATGCATAATATGTGGAAATAATTTTATGGAAATAAGTTATTTTATAACAGAACAGCCGAGAGGATTCGGGTTCGAGACTATGTTCATGACGTGATAGCGCAGTGGTGGGGAGAATGAGCCACGTGCCGAGCGGAGCACAAAAAGCGAGAACGCAGCACTATCAAGTCAGTTGGGCTCTGGGAGACGAGCAGTACAGAGCAGCTCTATAGCACAGCGAGACGGGCATTGAAGGTCACGCAACTTACGTAAACCGTCACGGCAAGTGTAGGCGACAGTTCTCGTATCACCGAGCATCGAAGGCCGCGCGGGTCACTGATCCAGGCGACCTGGCCGAGGAGACAATTGTAGATAGCCGGGGTATTTCAAAACCACACTGCTCGCATTTGAAGACTTTATTTCAAGCTTCATTTCGACGCTGTTCGAGCACAGGCTTTCACAAATAACCTTATAACCATGCTGTTATATAACACATTCAAAGCGACTTTTACTATTCCAAGTAAACTGAATGTTTAGCATAGGCTCTGATGAACATTACAGCGTGCATTTATAAGATTTATATCTTATACAATTTTCATGGATTATCAATTACGAACAGATACAGGGTGTATCGTAATCTTGAACACTATCTAGTAAAATTTTTATTTTACTCAAGTGGAACTTTGCAGTAAGTTGAGATTGGACTTACAATTCTCAAACTGAACATTTATCGGAACAGTGGCGTATATTAGAAGAAGAGTAAGGGGGTCCGCTGTTTCCATGAACTTTTCGAGAAGGAGTTGGACGATATCTGCTATGGGTAATCCGAGGTTCAACATGACCGAGTAAACGTGAATAGAGACGAGATGGCACCACAGAGCGATGGATTCGATTCCTGACGAGAGGAGTCCAACAGCTGATTCGCTTGGGATTTCGAAGGAAATCTTAATTTCATGGATGAAATGATATTCACGCCGATCTTACGAGAAATCTTTAGGTAGGGAAAATCGACGATCTTGGAAATTATATTACAACTGATAATGAAAGGTATTGTAAGAGTTCTAACTACCTGATTCGATTATTTTCATGAATACTGGGCACACATGTATATTTTTCTAATAGGAGTGATTTGATTATTAAGACATGGTTTGAATTTATATACTTCGAATTTGCTAGAATATGGAGTGACCATATGATATGGCAGGCATCATTATACGAAATTCTCACCGTTGTTTGGCTTTATTAAGCAGATGTTTGATCTTTTAGACATTTTTCCAGCTAGGATATTTTTCATGAATAGTTTTTTTTTTGTGTAACGAGTATTTCGAACTCGTGATCTGCAATTGATTATCAGAAACTACTTCGTCAGTTCATTGCATATTAGCGAGTGTGTATTATTCATCAGTAGGGATTTTTTCCATTGGATTGTTTGGAGATATTAAGAAGTTATTCACTTTAGTGAATGAACGTCGCTTTTATATGACAACTAGAAACTTGTTGATTCCTTTCTGGTACATTCACTCATATAATTCTACGAGATGGGGTCTTTCGTATTTATACGATTGTATGGTGGTTACTCGCCTTACCCATCGTTCAGGGAACTATCATCCAAGTCGACGGGGCGAGGTCCTTCGTATTTATACGATTGTACGGTGGTTACACATCTTACTCGCCATTGAGGGACTCATTTTTATCATCCGAATGTACACGAGATGTAAGTGAATTAAACAAGGAACTACTAGTCACATATCAGTCGAAATTTTGTTAAATAAAGTAACGATAAATGTCAACAGGATTGCATTTAGTAATTCTTGTTTGCCAATCCAATATTTTGTTGCTATACTCTTTTGAGAGTAATTTCAGTTTAACAGCTGTTACAGCTGATGCTTTGATGATTTTTATAATTGTGTTTGATACCTTTGAGAAGGATTTAAAGTAATCGAATCTAATAAGATTAATCATTAATGGTCATAATTATTTTAAGGCAGATCAGTATTGCAGATTTTGATGTGAGAGATTATAACACATTGGTGTTTTTCTGCGATGTGAATTATTGAAACTTGTGAAAGAGAATTTATGCTATTTGAAAGCAGATCATATATTACTGAAGTAATATTTTTCCAATTGTTTAAGAAGTTGTCTAGATGTGATCAGAGTAATTACAGTCATTGGAGATTATGTGCGTTGACAATTTGAAGCCATTTATATATTTTTTGTAGATCATGCAACATGGTTAATTGGAGTTTGTGATAGGCATTTTGTGGAATTTGCCATTTGATAGTTGCAACGTTGATAATGTATTTTGAAGCGGACATGAGGTCGTCGTACCCAGTCTAGCGTTATTGTTGAGATTCATGCTGTATGTGCTGAATATTTATGGAGTTTTTGGAGTAATTCTTATATTCAAATGTGATATTTGGAATATTGAAGAAATATAATGTCGTTGTGGATAGTTAGATCCAACGTGATGTAGTGGAGACAATAATATTTTTGGCATGATAAATTAAATACGAGATATAACTTGGAAGTAATAAAACTGTAAGACAACGTTCTATAAACCTTATTAAACAATTTGTTAGGAAATTAAACAAATAAATGAAGTTGATAATACAAGATTTTCTGAAAATAATAATTAATGAAATAATAATCTGAGAATTAAGCATGTTAACGATCTGACCTAATGAAATAAAAATCAGAATGACTAGATGAAATAATAAAACTAAATAACCAGATGATTGAAATTTAAATAAGTTGATAAATTAAATTTTGAAATAAATCGATGAATTAAATACATGGATGAGTTAAAGATTAATAAATTAAACTGATTGAAATAAATTAATCGACGATTGTAATGATGATGAATAACTGAATTAGAAGGTGATGATTAATTAAAGAAGCTGATGATTAATGAATTTATATGCAATTAAATAAATTTAATTGAGAGATAATTCGAAGGAATTGCAACTTGAAATGTGAATTTAAATAACGTAATGGTGATGAATTAACGATTCTGACAGGAATATTTAGAATTTTGAAGTGAGAATTAAAGTGAGAAATATTTAATTTTGATAATAATGATGATGATGACCGATGAGAATTTGAATTTTCTGTAATTCATGGATAAGAGATTAATGACGATGTAAATAATGTAAATTAATTATTCAATGTTTAGGAACATTTGTTTAACATGTTCTACGTTCAAATTATACCATGCAAACCATAATTTATGTGATATTTAATATGAGTGATTATTATATGTGTATGTTTAGACAGCTTAATAACTTAATTAAATCCACATTGATGTTAAATTAAAGAGAATTAGGTCTCAGGTTTCACAAATGTCAGTGACGAAAGACATAGTGCTACAGTGATCCTGAGAACCCAAGAGAACTTTATACATTTTTCTTGTTATGTGGATTAAGATAATTTTGCATTAGAAAGGAGATGGTTCGATTTTTGGACAATGACAATTTAACTTTGCATTCGACCATACTCTTAGGTAGGAATTATATTTAAAATGTCTGTCTGACTATCAAAGTAAAATAAATTTGTTTTTTATCTTAGTGGTGATCTGATGATGGTGTGATGTTCCTTTTTCTTTCCTTGTCTTGAGTAAGGCTTATCCGGAAAGGAAGTGGTTTTGCTAGGAATTCAGTTGATGGCGCCCATTTATATTTGAATTATTTTTATTAACTTAAGCCCGTAACGACCCTAGAAATACTTTGTCTCGTGAAACCCACTGCTTTTTCAAGAACTCAGCTGAATTTCCGACACATTCCTTATTTGACTAGAGGTTCATTTAACTCCGCTCTGTCCTGGAACTCCAGGGATGTGATGTTATAGCAGATGGGTCATCGCATCCCCAGGACGAACGGGTACAATACATACATACAGACAGACTTTTTTTGAATTTTTTTTTTCGACTCTGATTCGATTGGTATAGGTTTGAAACGTGGGCGACGCTTAGTTTCCGAGATCCCGAAAAATCCTACCACGGCTATATGAAAGCCTATAGGATCTTTAGATCCGGCTTTCATAACAAGTAAGAGTCCCCGCAGCACGAACTGCTTTTGATGAGACAGTGGCGCAGCAGCAAGGGGCCAGCAAGAGGGGTTATAATCTCAAACAACAACTTCGTTGGCGGCAAGGTCTGATGCCTAGCATTTCGGGCCTTTGGCCCGATTGTGTGGTAATGTAGGAAAATTAAAAAATGTTATTCTAGGCAATGCTGACACCATCACGTGGTTATGAAAGCCGGACGTCCTGGGAAATGGAAAGTATATTACAGCTGTAAATACATTATTTAACTTATTGAAAAGGTGAAAACGGGTTATTATAGATAATTTTTCGTAGAATTCAATTAGACCATCGTTTAAATTTTTACCTATTATTATATACATTTGGGCCCCATTTTTTTTTCAAAATCCAAAAACATTTAATAACATCTTCAGGGCCCCAAAATAAGAAAACGGTGAGAGATATCAAAAAATCGTTATGAGTAAAAAAGATGCATACCGCGGAGATCTTACACCTGAATATTTAACGTTTTTCGATGCGACCAACCGTTTCCGAGATATATCGATTCAAAAAAAAAGTTTGGAATTCTGGGCCCCCCAAAAAGATCTGGCCCTGCACCTTTTTTTAACGCCCGACAAGTGGTTTCCTCACATGGTCCAACTCTTTCACAGCTCCAAATTTCAGCTCGATATCTTGAAAATTGCGACCTGTACTTTGCTAAACCCAAAAATGTCACGCACAATGGACATTTTCAGGGCCCAAAAAATAGAAAACGGTGAGAGATATCAAAAAATCATCTAGAGTAAATAAGTTGCATACCGCGGAGATCTTACACCTGTACATTTAACTTTCTTCGATGCGACCAAGCGTTTCCGAGATATATCGATTCCAAAAAAATTGAAATTCAGGGCCCCAAAAAAGGATTCGGCCCAGCACCGATTTTAACGCCCAACAATAGGATTCGTCACAGTCACTAACTCTTTCACCGTACCAAATTTCAGCTTCATATATTGAAAATGGCGACCAGTACTTAGTTAAACGCAAAAATGTCACGCACAATGGACATTTTCAGGGCCCTAAAAAAGAAAACGGTGAGAGATATCAAAAAATTGTTTTGAGTAAAAAAAGGCCTGTCGGCACGCCGGAAGGCGGAGGTAGATTTCACCGGACAAACTTGGGGATAGGCGAAAATAGGCAGAATATGCAGGTTTTCGCAGAAGGATCAGACCTCATTTATTGCGAGAAGGTATTCAATAATTGGAGGTTAATTAACTTTGTTTTTCGTCATTTTATGCTTATTTTAAACATTTTATTGTCTTATGGGAACGGTAACCTCCTTGTCATTTGGGGTCCATTTTTATACTTGTGGTCACACTGTCCTTATGCAAGGTTTCGACACTGATGTGTAACTATGTAACGGTCTGTTACTTCTTCACGCAAAATTATATCGCCCGCAGAGATTTTGGTTGGTTCCTCAGTTTAGGGTCTGCGACAACGCGGTCATGTAACCCCGTGTACTTAGGGATGGCTGTATTAGTCTGTAATTCAGGTAAGGACTGCAGACGGTCAATTTCAAGCAGTAGTTCCTAATGTTGCTACCAGGTACTACCGTCAACGACACCTACCTGTGAACTTGGCTACTAGATGCCACCGCAGCCAGCAACTCGCAACGAACGTTGGAACTTCCCCTCCAAAGGAAAGCAAACTGAGGGATTTTTAGCGCTCTTAGAAAATTCGACGACTTCGGCCGGCTTTGAACTCGCGACCTTGGGCATAGACATTCAGCATGCTTGCTACCACTTACGTCACCGAAGCCGCTTCACACTTAGTCAGATGGAAATCTGAATCTGATCTCGCGCAAGTGCGTTGTCATGGCAACGTCTGATGGCTCATCCCTCATCAATTTAGTAGTGTTGCCATGGCAACCACTGATAGCTCTTGGCGTTTTCTTATAATTCCGAAATAATTTTTCTCATCCCTTGGCGTAATGGTGGGTCATATCAAAAATTCTTTCAGACAAAAGTTTTAGGTAATTATTAGGGGAATATTGTCCATTTTGTACGGTTTTGATATTGTGCCTATTAAGAGAGATATGATTAATGTTTCCCGAAAAACCCACTTTTTCCCTCCCCTTTGGTCAATGGTTGGTGCTATAAAAAAAACTCTTCAAACATAAATTTTTGGGCTTTATCCGACACATAGTATGAACGTTGAACGGATTCGATATTTCACATATTAAGAGAGTTATAGCAATATTTCATTTTTTCGAAAAAAGACCCCCATTTTCACCCCCTTCTACCGATTTAGCCCAGTAACGAACTCGACCGAGATTTTATAGGTATACATATTCGGTAAAAAGTGATTGGTGAAAAATTACGGCAGTTATCGTGTCCACAAGAAACTGATATATATATATATATATATATATATATATATATATATATATATACTTTTGAACTGACGGTGGTTTTGGGGTCTGGGGGATGTGAAACGCGAAGATATGTCGAAATTTTCCGGAAGTCGGAACATGGGACCCATTGCAATAGTTAGCTTTCTAATGAAATCTACCTAAAAGTTGCATACCGCAGAGATCTTACACCTGTACATTTAACGTTTATCGATACGACCAACCGTTTCCGAGATATATCGATTCCAAAAAACACTTAGAAATTCAGGGCCCCCAAAAAAGATCCGGCCCTGCACCGATTTTAACGCCCAACAATAGGATTCGTCATAGTCACTAACTCTTTCACCGTACCAAATTTCAGCTTAATATCATGAAAATTGCGACCAGTACTTAACTATACGCAAAAATGTCACATACAATGGACATTTTCAGGGCCCCAAACAAAGAAAACGGTGAGAGATATCAAAAAATCGTTCTGAGTAAAAAAGTTGCATACCGCGAAGATCTTACACCTGTACATTTAACATTTTTCGATGCGACCAACCGTTTCCGAGATATATCGATTCAAAAAAAATTGTAATTCAGGGCCCCCAAAAAAGATCCGGCCCTGCACCGATCTCAACGCCCAACAATAGGATTCGTCACATTCACTAACTCTTTCACCGTACCAAATTTCAGCTTAATATCTTGAAAATTGCGACCAGTAACTAGCTAAACGCAAAAATGTCACGCACAATGAACATTTTCAGAGCCCCAAAAAAAGAAAACGGTGTGAGATATCAAAAAATTGTTTTGAGTAAAAAAGTTGCATACCGCGGAGATCCTACACCTGTGCACTTAACATTTTTCGATACGGCCAACCGTTTCCGAGATATATCGATTCCAAAATAGTTAGAAATTCAGGGCCCCCAAAAAAGATCCGGCCCTGTACCTATTTTAACGCCCAACAATAGGATTCGTCACAGTCACTAACTCTTTCACCGTACCAAATTTCAGCTTAATATCTTGAAATTTGCGACCAGTACTTAGCTAAACGCAAAAATGAAAACACAATGGACATTTTCAGGGCCCAAAAAAATGAAAACGGTGAGAGATATCAAAAATTGTTTTCAGTAAAAAAGTTGCATACCGTAGATATCTTACACCTATACATTTAACATTTTTCGATACGATCAACCGTTTCCGAGATATATCGATTCCAAGAAACGTTTGAAATTCAGGGCCCCCAAAAAAGATCCGGCCCTGCACCGATTTTAACGCCCAACAAAAGGATTCGTCACAGTCACTAACTCTTTCATCGTACCAAATTTCAGCCAGTACTTAGCTAAACGCAAAAATGTCACGCACAATGGACATTTTCAGGGCCCCAAAAAAAGAAAACGGTGAGAGTTATCAAAAAATCGTTTTGAGTAAAAAAGTTGCATACTGCGGAGATCTTACACCTATACATTTAACATTTTTCGATACGACCAACCGTTTCCGAGATATATCGATTCAAAAAATAGGATGAAATTCAGGGCCCCCCAAAAAAATCCGGCCCTGCACCGATTTTAACGCCCAACAATGGTGTTCGTCACAGGCCCCAACTCTTTCACCGTACCAAATTTCAGCTCGATATCTTGAAAATTGCGACCTGTACTTTGCTAAACGCAAAAACCTCACGCACATACGTACATACATACATACATACATACATACATACATACATACATACAGGCAGACTTTTTTTGAATTTTTTTTTTCAACTCCGATTCGATTGGTAAAGGTTTGAACACTTGGCGACGCGTAGTTTCCTAGACCTCGAAAAATCCTACCACGGCTATATGAAAGCCTATAGGATCTTTAGATCCGGCTTTCATAACAAGTAGGAGTCCACGCAGCACGACCTGCGTTTGATTAGACGGTCGCGCAACATTGTGGCGAGCAAGATGGGTAATAATCTCACACAACAACTTCGTTCCGGCAAGGTCTGCGGATTTGCATTTCGGACATTCGACCCGATTGCGAGGAAATGTAGGAAAATTATAAAATATTATTCTAGGCAATGCTGACACCATCACATGGTTATGAAAGCAGGACGTCCTCGGAAATGGAAAATATCTTACTGCTGTAAATACATGATTCAACTTATTGAAAGGGTTAAAACGGTTTATTATAGGTAATTTAGCGTAGAATTCAATTAGACCATCAGTTGAATTTTTACCAATTATTATATTCATTTTTTTTCAAAGACCAAAAACATTTAATAACATCAAAACGTAGAGAGATATAAAAATATGATAAGGGGTAAAAATGTTGCTAATCACTGAGTATATTTAACTTTTTCGATAGGATCGACGGTTTCCGACATATAACGATTCGAAAAAAAGAATGAAATTCACGGCCCCAAAAAAAGAAAATGGTGAGAGATAACAAAAAATCATGTGTTAAAAAAGTAGCTAATCACTGAGATCCTATATCTGTAGATTTAACTTTTTTCGATACGGCCAACCGTTTCTCAAATATAACGGATCGAAAAAAAGCAAAAAATTCAGTGCCCCAGAAAATGAAAACGGTGAGAGATATCAAAAAATCATAAGGGTTGAAAAAGTTGCTAATCACTGAGATCTTACACTTGCAGATTTAACTTTGTTAGATACGGCCAAACGTTTCCCAGATATAAGGGTTCGAAAAAAAAGGAAGACATTCAGGGCCCCAAAAATGAAAACGGTGAGAGATATCAAACATCATAAGGGGTTAAAAAAGGATGAAATTCAGGGCCCCCCGAAAAGGTCCTGCCCTGCACCGTTTTCCATGCCAAACAATAGGGTTCGTCACAGGCCACAACTTTTTCACCGTACCAAATTTCAGCTTAATATCTTGAAAATTGCGACCAGTACTTAGCTACACGCAAAAATGTGACACACAATGTACATTTTCAGGGCCCAAAAAAAAAAGAAAACGGTGAGAGATATCAAAAAATAGTTTTGAGTAAAAAAGTTGCATACCGCGGAGATCTTACACCTATACATTTAACATATTTCGATACGATCAACCGTTTCCATGATATATCGAATCCAAATAAAGTTTGAAAATCAGGGCCCCCAAAAAAGATCCGGCCCTGCACCGATTTTATCGCCCAACAATAGAATTCGTCACAGTCACTAACTCTTTCACCGTACCAAATTTCAGCTTAATATCTTGAAAATTGCGACCAGTACTTAGCTAAACGCAAAAATGTCACGCACAATGGACATTTTCAGGGCCCCAAAAAAAGAAAACGGTGAGAGATATCAAAAAATAGTTTTGAGTAAAAAAGTTGCATACCGCGGAGATCTTACACCTATACATTTAACATATTTCGATACGATCAACCGTTTCCATGATATATCGAATCCAAAAAAAAGTTTGAAATTCAGGGCCCCCAAAAAAGATCCGGCCCTGCACCGATTTTAACGCCCAACAACAGGATTCGTCACAGTCACTAACTCTTTCACCGTAACAAATTTCAGCTTAATATCTTGAAAATGGCGTCCAGTACTTAGCTAAACGCAAAAATGTCACGCACAATGGACATTTTCAGGGCCCCAAAAAAAAGAAAACGGTGAGAGATATCAAAAAATCGTATTGAGTAAAAAAGTTGCATACCACAGAGATCATACACCTATACCTTTAACATTTTTCGATAAGATCAACCGTTTCCGAGATATATCGATTCCAAAAAAAGTTTGAAATTCAGGGCCCCCAAAAAAAGATCCGGCCCTGCACCGATTTTAACGCCCAAAAATATGGTTCGTCACAGTCGCTAACTCTTTCACCGTACCAAATTTCAGCTTAATATCTTGAAAACTGCGACCAGTACATAGCTAAACGCAAACATGTCACGCACAATGGACATTTTCAGGGCCCAAAAAAAAGGAAACGGTGAGAGATATCAAAAAATAGTTTTGAGTAACAAAGTTGCATACCGCGGAGATCTTACACCTATACCTTTAACATATTTCGATACGATCAACCGTTTCCAAGATATATCGAATCCAAAAAAAAAGTTTGAAATTCAGGGCCCACAAAAAAAGATCCGGCCCTGCACCGATTTTAACGCCCAACAATAGGATTCGTCACAGTCACTAACTCTTTGACCGTAACAAATTTCAGCTTAATATCTTGAAAATGGCGACCAGTACTTAGCAAAACGCAAAAATGTCACGCACAATGGACATTTTCAGGGCCCCAAAAAAAGAAAACGGTGAGAGATAATAAAAAATCGTATTGAGTAAAAAAGTTGCAAACCACGGAGATCATACACCTATACATTTAACAATTTTCGATACGATCAACCGTTTCCGAGATATATCGAATCCAAAAAAGTTTGAAATTCAGGGCCCCCAAAAAGATCCGGCCCTGCACCGATTTTAACGCCCAACAACAGGATTCGTCACAGTCACTAACTCTTTCACCGTACCAAATTTCAGCTTAATATCTTGAAAACTGCGACCAGTACTTAGCTAAACGCAAAAATGTCACGCACAATGGACATTATCAGGGCCCCAAAAAAAGAAAACTGTGAGAGATATCAAAAAATAGTATTGAGTAAAAAAGTTGCATACCACGGAGATCTTACACCTATACATTTAACATTTTTCGATACGATCAACCGTTTCCGAGATATATCGATTCCAAAGAAAAGTTTGAAATTCTAGGCCCCCAAAAAAAGATCCGGCCCTGCACCGATTTTAACGCCCAACAATAGGATTCGTCACAGTCACTAACTCTTTCATCGTACCAATATTCAGCTTAATATCTTGAATATTGCGACCAGTACTTAGCTAAACGCAAAAATGTCACGCACAATGGACATTTTCAGAGCCCCAAAAAAAGAAAACGGTGAGAGATATCAAAAAATCGTTTGGAGTAAAAAAGTTGCATACCGCGGAGATCTTACACTTATACCTTTAACATTTTTCGATACGATCAACCGTTTCCGAGATATATCGATTCCAAAAAAGTATGAAATTCAGGGCCCCCAAAAAAGATCCGGCCCTGCACCGATTTTAACGCCCAACAATAGGGTTCGTCAGAGTCGCTAACTCATTCACCGTACCAAATTTCAGCTTAATATCTTGAAAACTGCGACAAGTACTTAGCTAAACGCAAAAATGTCACGCACAATGGATATTTTGAGGGCCCCAAAAAAAGAAAACGGTGAGAGATATCAAAAAATAGTTTTGAGTAAAAAAAGTTGCATACCGCGGAGATCTTACACCTATACCTTTAACATATTTCGATACGATCAACCGTTTCCAAGATACATCGAATCCAAAAAAAAGTTTGAAATTCAGGGCCCCCAAAAAAGATCCGGCCCTGCACCGATTTTTACGCCCAACAAAAGGATTCGTCACAATCACTAACTCTTTCACCGTACCAAATTTCAGCTTAATATCTTGAAAATGGCGACCAGTACTTAGCTAAACGCAAAAATGTCACGCACAATGGACATTTTCAGGGCCCCAAAAATAGAAAACCGTGAGAGATATCAAAAAATAATTTTGAGTAAAAAAGTTGCATACCGCGGAGATCTTACACCTATACTTTTAACATTTTTCGATACGATCAACCGTTTCCGAGATATATCGATTCCAAAAAAAGTTTGAAATTCAGGGCCCCCTATAAAGATCCGGCCCTGCACCGATTTCAACGCCCAACAATAGGATTCGTCACAGTCACTAACTCTTTCACCGTAACAAATTTCAGCTTAATATCTTGAAAATGGCGACCAGTACTTAGCTAAACGCAAAAATGTCACGCACAATGGACATTTTCAGGGCCCCAAAAAAAGAAAACGGTGAGAGATAATAAAAAATCGTATTGAGTAAAAAAGTTGCATACCACGGAGATCATACACCTATACATTTAACAATTTTCGATACGATCAACCGTTTCCGAGATATATCGAATCCAAAAAAGTTTGAAATTCAGGGCCCCCAAAAAAGATCCGGCCCTGCACCGATTTTAACGCCCAACAACAGGATTCGTCACAGTCACTAACTCTTTCACCGTACCAAATTTCAGCTTAATATCTTGAAAACTGCGACCAGTACTTAGCTAAACGCAAAAATGTCACGCACAATGGACATTTTCAGGGCCCCAAAAAAAGAAAACGGTGAGAGATATCAAAAAATCGTATTGAGTAAAAAAGTTGCATACCACGGAGATCTTACACCTATATATTTAACATTTTTCGATACGATCAACCGTTTCCGAGATATATCGATTCCAAAGAAAAGTTTGAAATTCAAGGCCCCCCAAAAAAGATCCGTCCCTGCACCGATTTTAACGCCCAACATTAGGATTCGTCACAGTGACTAACTCTTTCATCGTACCAAATTTCAGCTTAATATCTTGAAAATTGCGACCAGTACTTAGCTAAATGCAAAAATGTCACGCACAATGGACATTTTCAGGGCCCCAAAAAAAGAAAACGGTGAGAGATATCAAAAAATCGTTTTGAGTAAAAAAGTTGCATACCGCGGAGATCTTACACCTATACATTTAACATTTTTCGATACGATCAACCGTTTCCGAGATATATCGATTCCAAAAAAAGGTATGAAATTCAGGGCCCCCAAAAAAGATCCGGCCCTGCACCGATTTTAACGCCCGACAATAGTGTTCGTCAGAGTCGCTAACTCATTCACCGTACCAAATTTCAGCTTAATATCTTGAAAACTGCGACCAGTACTTATCTAAACGCAAAAATGTCACGCACAATGGACATTTTGAGCGCCCCAAAAAAAGAAAACGGTGAGAGATATCAAAAAATCGTTTTGAGTAAAAAAAGTTGCATACCGCGGAGATCTTACACCTATACCTTTAACATATTTCGATACGATCAACCGTTTCCAAGATATATCGAATCCAAAAAAAAGTTTGAAATTCAGGGCCCCCAAAAAAGATCCGGCCCTGCACCGATTTTAACGCCCAACAATAGGATTCGTCACAGTCACTAACTCTTTCACCGTACCAAATTTCAGCTTAATATCTTGAAAATGGCGACCAGTACTTAGCTAAACGCAAAAATGTCACGCACAATGGACATTTTCAGGGCCCCAAAAAAAGAAAACGGTGAGAGATATCAAAAAATAATTTTGAGTAAAAAAGTTGCATACCGCGGAGATCTTACACCTACACGTTTAACATTTTTCGATACGATCAACCGTTTCCGAGATATATCGATTCCAAAAATAAGTTTGAAATTCAGGGCCCCCAAAAAAGATCCGGCCCTGACCCGATTTTAACGCCCAACAAAAGGATTCGTCACAGTCACTAACTCTTTCATCGTACCAATATTCAGCTTAATATCTTGAATATTGCGACCAGTACTTAGCTAAACGCAAAAATGTCACGCACAATGGACATTTTCAGAGCCCCAAAAAAAGAAAACGGTGAGAGATATCAAAAAATCGTTTGGAGTAAAAAAGTTGCATACCGCGGAGATCTTACACTTATACCTTTAACATTTTTCGATACGATCAACCGTTTCCGAGATATATCGATTCCAAAAAAGTATGAAATTCAGGGCCCCCAAAAAAGATCCGGCCCTGCACCGATTTTAACGCCCAACAATAGGGTTCGTCAGAGTCGCTAACTCATTCACCGTACCAAATTTCAGCTTAATATCTTGAAAACTGCGACAAGTACTTAGCTAAACGCAAAAATGTCACGCACAATGGATATTTTGAGGGCCCCAAAAAAAGAAAACGGTGAGAGATATCAAAAAATAGTTTTGAGTAAAAAAAGTTGCATACCGCGGAGATCTTACACCTATACCTTTAACATATTTCGATACGATCAACCGTTTCCAAGATACATCGAATCCAAAAAAAAGTTTGAAATTCAGGGCCCCCAAAAAAGATCCGGCCCTGCACCGATTTTTACGCCCAACAAAAGGATTCGTCACAATCACTAACTCTTTCACCGTACCAAATTTCAGCTTAATATCTTGAAAATGGCGACCAGTACTTAGCTAAACGCAAAAATGTCACGCACAATGGACATTTTCAGGGCCCCAAAAATAGAAAACCGTGAGAGATATCAAAAAATAATTTTGAGTAAAAAAGTTGCATACCGCGGAGATCTTACACCTATACTTTTAACATTTTTCGATACGATCAACCGTTTCCGAGATATATCGATTCCAAAAAAAGTTTGAAATTCAGGGCCCCCTATAAAGATCCGGCCCTGCACCGATTTCAACGCCCAACAATAGGATTCGTCACAGTCACTAACTCTTTCACCGTAACAAATTTCAGCTTAATATCTTGAAAATGGCGACCAGTACTTAGCTAAACGCAAAAATGTCACGCACAATGGACATTTTCAGGGCCCCAAAAAAAGAAAACGGTGAGAGATAATAAAAAATCGTATTGAGTAAAAAAGTTGCATACCACGGAGATCATACACCTATACATTTAACAATTTTCGATACGATCAACCGTTTCCGAGATATATCGAATCCAAAAAAGTTTGAAATTCAGGGCCCCCAAAAAAGATCCGGCCCTGCACCGATTTTAACGCCCAACAACAGGATTCGTCACAGTCACTAACTCTTTCACCGTACCAAATTTCAGCTTAATATCTTGAAAACTGCGACCAGTACTTAGCTAAACGCAAAAATGTCACGCACAATGGACATTTTCAGGGCCCCAAAAAAAGAAAACGGTGAGAGATATCAAAAAATCGTATTGAGTAAAAAAGTTGCATACCACGGAGATCTTACACCTATATATTTAACATTTTTCGATACGATCAACCGTTTCCGAGATATATCGATTCCAAAGAAAAGTTTGAAATTCAAGGCCCCCCAAAAAAGATCCGTCCCTGCACCGATTTTAACGCCCAACATTAGGATTCGTCACAGTGACTAACTCTTTCATCGTACCAAATTTCAGCTTAATATCTTGAAAATTGCGACCAGTACTTAGCTAAATGCAAAAATGTCACGCACAATGGACATTTTCAGGGCCCCAAAAAAAGAAAACGGTGAGAGATATCAAAAAATCGTTTTGAGTAAAAAAGTTGCATACCGCGGAGATCTTACACCTATACATTTAACATTTTTCGATACGATCAACCGTTTCCGAGATATATCGATTCCAAAAAAAGGTATGAAATTCAGGGCCCCCAAAAAAGATCCGGCCCTGCACCGATTTTAACGCCCGACAATAGTGTTCGTCAGAGTCGCTAACTCATTCACCGTACCAAATTTCAGCTTAATATCTTGAAAACTGCGACCAGTACTTATCTAAACGCAAAAATGTCACGCACAATGGACATTTTGAGCGCCCCAAAAAAAGAAAACGGTGAGAGATATCAAAAAATCGTTTTGAGTAAAAAAAGTTGCATACCGCGGAGATCTTACACCTATACCTTTAACATATTTCGATACGATCAACCGTTTCCAAGATATATCGAATCCAAAAAAAAGTTTGAAATTCAGGGCCCCCAAAAAAGATCCGGCCCTGCACCGATTTTAACGCCCAACAATAGGATTCGTCACAGTCACTAACTCTTTCACCGTACCAAATTTCAGCTTAATATCTTGAAAATGGCGACCAGTACTTAGCTAAACGCAAAAATGTCACGCACAATGGACATTTTCAGGGCCCCAAAAAAAGAAAACGGTGAGAGATATCAAAAAATAATTTTGAGTAAAAAAGTTGCATACCGCGGAGATCTTACACCTACACGTTTAACATTTTTCGATACGATCAACCGTTTCCGAGATATATCGATTCCAAAAATAAGTTTGAAATTCAGGGCCCCCAAAAAAGATCCGGCCCTGACCCGATTTTAACGACCAAAAATAGGGTTCGTCACTGTCGCTAACTCTTTCACCGTACCAAATTTCAGCTTAATATCTTGAAAACTGCGACCAGTACATAGCTAAACGCAAACATGTCACGCACAATGGACATTTTCAGGGCCCCAAAAAAAGAAAACGGTGAGAGATATCAAAAAATAGTTTTGAGTAAAAAAGTTGCATACCGCGGAGTTCTTACACCTATACATTTAACATATTTCGATACGATCAACTTTTTCCAAGATATATCGAATCCAAAAAAAAGTTTGAAATTCAGGGCCCCCAAAAAAGATCCGGCCCTGCACCGATTTTAACGCCCAACAATAGGATTCGTTACAGTCACTAACTCTTTGACCGTAACAAATTTCAGCTTAATATCTTGAAAATGGCGACCAGTACTTAGCAAAACGCAAAAATGTCACGCACAATGGACATTTTCGGGGCCCCAAAAAAAGAAAACGGTGAGAGATAATAAAAAATCGTATTGAGTAAAAAAGTTGCAAACCACGGAGATCATACACCTATACCTTTAACAATTTTCGATACGATCAACCGTTTCCGAGATATATCGAATCCAAAAAAGTTTGAAATTCAGGGCCCCCAAAAAAGATCCGGCCCTGCACCGATTTTAACGCCCAACAACAGGATTCGTCACAGTCACTAACTCTTTCACCGTACCAAATTTCAGCGTAATATCTTGAAAACTGCGACCAGTACTTAGCTAAACGCAAAAATGTCACGCACAATGGACATTATCAGGGCCCCAAAAAAAGAAAACTGTGAGAGATATCAAAAAATAGTATTGAGTAAAAAAGTTGCATACCACGGAGATCTTACACCTATACATTTAACATTTTTCGATACGATCAACCGTTTCCGAGATATATCGATTCCAAAGAAAAGTTTGAAATTCTAGGCCCCCCAAAAAAGATCCGGCCCTGCACCGATTTTAACGCCCAACAATAGGATTCGTCACAGTCACTAACTCTTTCATCGTACCAAATTTCAGCTTAATATCTTAAAAATTGCGACCAGTACTTAGCTAAACGGAAAAATGTCACGCACAATGGACATTTTCAGGGCCCCAAAAAAGAAAACGGTGAGAGATATCAAAAAATAGTATTGAGTAAAAAAGTTGCATACCGCGGAGATCTTACAGCTATACCTTTAACATTTTTCGATACGATCAACCGTTTCCGAGATATATCGATTCCAAAAAAAGTTTTAAATTCAGGGCCCCCAAAAAAGATCCGGCCCTGCACCGATTTTAACGCCCAACAAGAGGATTTGTCACAGTCACGAACTCTTTCACCGTACCAAAATTCAGCTTAATATCTTGAATATTGCGACCAGTACTTAACTAAACGCAAAAATGTCACGCACAATGGACATTTTCAGAGCCCCAAAAAAAGAAAACGGTGAGAGATATCAAAAAATCGTTTTGAGTAAAAAAGTTGCATACCGCGGAGATCTTACACCTATACATTTAACATTTTTCGATACGATTAACCGTTTCCGAGATATATCGATTCCAAAAAAGTATGAAATTCAGGGCCCCCAAAAAAGATCCGGGCCTGCACCGATTTTAACGCCCAACAATAGGGTTCGTCAGAGTCGCTAACTCATTCACCGTACCAAATTTCAGCTTAATATCTTGAAAATTGCGACCAGTACTTAGCTAAACGCAAAAATGTCACGCACAATGGACATTTTGAGGGCCCCAAAAAAAGAAAACGGTGAGAGATATCAAAAAATCGTTTTGAGTAAAAAAAGGTGCATACCGCGGAGAAATTACACCTATACCTTTAACATATTTCGATACGATCAACCGTTTCCAAGATATATCGAATCCAAAAAAAAGTTTGAAATTCAGGGCCCCCAAAAAAGATCCGGCCCTGCACCGATTTTAACGCCCAACAATAGGATTCGTCACAGTCACTAACTCTTTGACCGTAACTAATTTCAGCTTAATATCTTGAAAATGGCGACCAGTACATAGCTAAAAGCAAAAATGTCACGCACAATGGACATTTTCAGGGCCCCAAAAAAAGAAAACGGTGAGAGATATCAAAAAATCGTTTTGAATAAAAAAAGTTGCACACCGCGGAGATCTTACACCTATACTTTTAACATTTTTCGATACGATCAACCGTTTCCGAGATATATCGATTCCAAAAAAAGTTTGAAATTCAGGGCCACCTAAAAAGATCCGGCCCTGCACCGATTTCGACGCCCAACAATAGGATTCGTCACAGTCACTAACTCTTTCACCGTAACAAATTTCAGCTTAATATCTTGAAAATGGCGACCAGTACTTAGCTAAACGCAAAAATGTCACGCACAATGGACATTTTCAGGGCCTCAAAAAAAGAAAACGGTGAGAGATAATAAAAAATCGTATTGAGTAAAAAAGTTGCATACCACGGAGATCATACACCTATACATTTAACAATTTTCGATACGATCAACCGTTTCCGAGATATATCGAATCCAAAAAAGTTTGAAAATCAGGGCCCCCAAAAAAGATCCGGCCCTGCACCGATTTTAACGCCCAACAACAGGATTCGTCACAGTCACTAACTCTTTCACCGTACCAAATTTCAGCTTAATATCTTGAAAACTGCGACCAGTACTTAGCTAATCGCAAAAATGTCACGCACAATGGACATTTTCAGGGCCCCATAAAAGAAAACGGTGAGAGATATCAAAAAATCGTATTGAGTAAAAAAGTTGCATACCACGGAGATCTTACACCTATACCTTTAACATTTTTCGATACGATCAACCGTTTCCGAGATATATCGATTCCAAAGAAAAGTTTGAAATTCAAGGCCCCCCAAAAAAGATCCGGCCCTGCACCGATTTTAACGCCCAACAAAAGGATTCGTCACAGTCACTAACTCTTTGACCGTAACAAATTTCAGCTTAATATCTTGAAAATTGCGACCAGTACTTAGCAAAACGCAAAAATGTCACGCACAATGGACATTTTCAGGGCCCCAAAAAAAGAAAACGGTGAGAGATAATAAAAAATCGTATTGAGTAAAAAAGTTGCAAACCACGGAGATCATACACCTATACATTTAACAATTTTCGATACGATCAACCGTTTCCGAGATATATCGATTCCAAAGAAAAGTTTGAAATTCTAGGCCCCCCAAAAAAGATCCGGCCCTGCACCGATTTTAACGCCCAACAATAGGATTCGTCACAGTCACTAACTCTTTCATCGTACCAAATTTCAGCTTAATATCTTGAAAATTGCGACCAGTACTTAGCTAAACGGAAAAATGTCACGCACAATGGACATTTTCAGGGCCCCAAAAAAGAAAACGGTGAGAGATATCAAAAAATAGTATTGAGTAAAAAAGTTGCATACCGCGGAGATCTTACACCTATACCTTTAACATTTTTCGATACGATCAACCGTTTCCGAGATATATCGATTCCAAAAAAAGTTTTAAATTCAGGGCCCCCAAAAAAGATCCGGCCCTGCACCGATTTTAACGCCCAACAAGAGGATTTGTCACAGTCACGAACTCTTTCACCGTACCAAAATTCAGCTTAATATCTTGAATATTGCGACCAGTACTTAGCTAAACGCAAAAATGTCACGCACAATGGACATTTTCAGAGCCCCAAAAAAAGAAAACGGTGAGAGATATCAAAAAATCGTTTTGAGTAAAAAAGTTGCATACCGCGGAGATCTTACACCTATACATTTAACATTTTTCGATACGATCAACCGTTTCCGAGATATATCGAATCCAAAAAAGTTTGAAATTCAGGGCCCCCAAAAAAGATCCGGCCCTGCACCGATTTTAACGCCCAACAACAGGATTCGTCACAGTCACTAACTCTTTCACCGTACCAAATTTCAGCTTAATATCTTGAAAACTGCGACCAGTACTTAGCTAAACGCAAAAATGTCACGCACAATGGACATTATCAGGGCCCCAAAAAAAGATAACTGTGAGAGATATCAAAAAATAGTATTGAGTAAAAAAGTTGCATACCACGGAGATCTTACACCTATACATTTAACATTTTTCGATACGATCAACCGTTTCCGAGATATATCGATTCCAAAGAAAAGTTTGAAATTCTAGGCCCCCCAAAAAAGATCCGCCCCTGCACCGATTTTAACGCCCAACAATAGGATTCGTCACAGTCACTAACTCTTTCATCGTACCAAATTTCAGCTTAATATCTTGAAAATTGCGACCAGTACATAGCTAAACGGAAAAATGTCACGCACAATGGACATTTTCAGGGCCCCAAAAAAGAAAACGGTGAGAGATATCAAAAAATAGTATTGAGTAAAAAAGTTGCATACCGCGGAGATCTTACACCTATACCTTTAACATTTTTCGATACGATCAACCGTTTCCGAGATATATCGATTCCAAAAAAAGTTTGAAATTCAGGGCCCCCAAAAAAGATCCGGCCCTGCACCGATTTTAACGCCCAACAAGAGGATTTGTCACAGTCACGAACTCTTTCACCGTACCAAAATTCAGCTTAATATCTTGAATATTGCGACCAGTACTTAGCTAAACGCAAAAATGTCACGCACAATGGACATTTTCAGAGCCCCAAAAAAAGAAAACGGTGAGAGATATCAAAAAATCGTTTTGAGTAAAAAAGTTGCATACCGCGGAGATCTTACACCTATACGTTTAACATTTTCCGATACGATCAACCGTTTCCGAGATATATCGATTCCAAAAAAGTATGAAATTCAGGGCCCCCAAAAAAGATCCGGGCCTGCACCGATTTTAACGCCCAACAATAGGGTTCGTCAGAGTCGCTAACTCATTCACCGTACCAAATTTCAGCTTAATATCTTGAAAACTGCGACCAGTACTTAGCTAAACGCAAAAGTGTCACGCACAATGGACATTTTGAGGGCCCCAAAAAAAGAAAACGGTGAGAGATATCAAAAAATCGTTTTGAGTAAAAAAAGGTGCATACCGCGGAGATCTTACACCTATACCTTTAACATATTTCGATACGATCAACCGTTTCCAAGATATATCGAATCCAAAAAAAAGTTTGAAATTCAGGGCCCCCAAAAAAGATCCGGCCCTGCACCGATTTTAACGCCCAACAATAGGATTCGTCACAGTCACTAACTCTTTGACCGTAACTAATTTCAGCTTAATATCTTGAAAATGGCGACCAGTACATAGCTAAAAGCAAAAATGTCACGCACAATGGACATTTTCAGGGCCCCAAAAAAAGAAAACGGTGAGAGATAATAAAAAATCGTATTGAGTAAAAAAGTTGCATACCACGGAGATCATACACCTATACATTTAACAATTTTCGATACGATCAACCGTTTCCGAGATATATCGAATCCAAAAAAGTTTGAAATTCAGGGCCCCCAAAAAAGATCCGGCCCTGCACCGATTTTAACGCCCAACAACAGGATTCGTCACAGTCACTAACTCTTTCACCGTACCAAATTTCAGCTTAATATCTTGAAAACTGCGACCAGTACTTAGCTAAACGCAAAAATGTCACGCACAATGGACATTTTCAGGGCCCCAAAAAAAGAAAACGGTGAGAGATATCAAAAAATCGTATTGAGTAAAAAAGTTGCATACCACGGAGATCTTACACCTATATATTTAACATTTTTCGATACGATCAACCGTTTCCGAGATATATCGATTCCAAAGAAAAGTTTGAAATTCAAGGCCCCCCAAAAAAGATCCGTCCCTGCACCGATTTTAACGCCCAACATTAGGATTCGTCACAGTGACTAACTCTTTCATCGTACCAAATTTCAGCTTAATATCTTGAAAATTGCGACCAGTACTTAGCTAAATGCAAAAATGTCACGCACAATGGACATTTTCAGGGCCCCAAAAAAAGAAAACGGTGAGAGATATCAAAAAATCGTTTTGAGTAAAAAAGTTGCATACCGCGGAGATCTTACACCTATACATTTAACATTTTTCGATACGATCAACCGTTTCCGAGATATATCGATTCCAAAAAAAGGTATGAAATTCAGGGCCCCCAAAAAAGATCCGGCCCTGCACCGATTTTAACGCCCGACAATAGTGTTCGTCAGAGTCGCTAACTCATTCACCGTACCAAATTTCAGCTTAATATCTTGAAAACTGCGACCAGTACTTATCTAAACGCAAAAATGTCACGCACAATGGACATTTTGAGCGCCCCAAAAAAAGAAAACGGTGAGAGATATCAAAAAATCGTTTTGAGTAAAAAAAGTTGCATACCGCGGAGATCTTACACCTATACCTTTAACATATTTCGATACGATCAACCGTTTCCAAGATATATCGAATCCAAAAAAAAGTTTGAAATTCAGGGCCCCCAAAAAAGATCCGGCCCTGCACCGATTTTAACGCCCAACAATAGGATTCGTCACAGTCACTAACTCTTTCACCGTACCAAATTTCAGCTTAATATCTTGAAAATGGCGACCAGTACTTAGCTAAACGCAAAAATGTCACGCACAATGGACATTTTCAGGGCCCCAAAAAAAGAAAACGGTGAGAGATATCAAAAAATAATTTTGAGTAAAAAAGTTGCATACCGCGGAGATCTTACACCTACACGTTTAACATTTTTCGATACGATCAACCGTTTCCGAGATATATCGATTCCAAAAATAAGTTTGAAATTCAGGGCCCCCAAAAAAGATCCGGCCCTGACCCGATTTTAACGACCAAAAATAGGGTTCGTCACTGTCGCTAACTCTTTCACCGTACCAAATTTCAGCTTAATATCTTGAAAACTGCGACCAGTACATAGCTAAACGCAAACATGTCACGCACAATGGACATTTTCAGGGCCCCAAAAAAAGAAAACGGTGAGAGATATCAAAAAATAGTTTTGAGTAAAAAAGTTGCATACCGCGGAGTTCTTACACCTATACATTTAACATATTTCGATACGATCAACTTTTTCCAAGATATATCGAATCCAAAAAAAAGTTTGAAATTCAGGGCCCCCAAAAAAGATCCGGCCCTGCACCGATTTTAACGCCCAACAATAGGATTCGTTACAGTCACTAACTCTTTGACCGTAACAAATTTCAGCTTAATATCTTGAAAATGGCGACCAGTACTTAGCAAAACGCAAAAATGTCACGCACAATGGACATTTTCGGGGCCCCAAAAAAAGAAAACGGTGAGAGATAATAAAAAATCGTATTGAGTAAAAAAGTTGCAAACCACGGAGATCATACACCTATACCTTTAACAATTTTCGATACGATCAACCGTTTCCGAGATATATCGAATCCAAAAAAGTTTGAAATTCAGGGCCCCCAAAAAAGATCCGGCCCTGCACCGATTTTAACGCCCAACAACAGGATTCGTCACAGTCACTAACTCTTTCACCGTACCAAATTTCAGCGTAATATCTTGAAAACTGCGACCAGTACTTAGCTAAACGCAAAAATGTCACGCACAATGGACATTATCAGGGCCCCAAAAAAAGAAAACTGTGAGAGATATCAAAAAATAGTATTGAGTAAAAAAGTTGCATACCACGGAGATCTTACACCTATACATTTAACATTTTTCGATACGATCAACCGTTTCCGAGATATATCGATTCCAAAGAAAAGTTTGAAATTCTAGGCCCCCCAAAAAAGATCCGGCCCTGCACCGATTTTAACGCCCAACAATAGGATTCGTCACAGTCACTAACTCTTTCATCGTACCAAATTTCAGCTTAATATCTTAAAAATTGCGACCAGTACTTAGCTAAACGGAAAAATGTCACGCACAATGGACATTTTCAGGGCCCCAAAAAAGAAAACGGTGAGAGATATCAAAAAATAGTATTGAGTAAAAAAGTTGCATACCGCGGAGATCTTACAGCTATACCTTTAACATTTTTCGATACGATCAACCGTTTCCGAGATATATCGATTCCAAAAAAAGTTTTAAATTCAGGGCCCCCAAAAAAGATCCGGCCCTGCACCGATTTTAACGCCCAACAAGAGGATTTGTCACAGTCACGAACTCTTTCACCGTACCAAAATTCAGCTTAATATCTTGAATATTGCGACCAGTACTTAACTAAACGCAAAAATGTCACGCACAATGGACATTTTCAGAGCCCCAAAAAAAGAAAACGGTGAGAGATATCAAAAAATCGTTTTGAGTAAAAAAGTTGCATACCGCGGAGATCTTACACCTATACATTTAACATTTTTCGATACGATTAACCGTTTCCGAGATATATCGATTCCAAAAAAGTATGAAATTCAGGGCCCCCAAAAAAGATCCGGGCCTGCACCGATTTTAACGCCCAACAATAGGGTTCGTCAGAGTCGCTAACTCATTCACCGTACCAAATTTCAGCTTAATATCTTGAAAATTGCGACCAGTACTTAGCTAAACGCAAAAATGTCACGCACAATGGACATTTTGAGGGCCCCAAAAAAAGAAAACGGTGAGAGATATCAAAAAATCGTTTTGAGTAAAAAAAGGTGCATACCGCGGAGAAATTACACCTATACCTTTAACATATTTCGATACGATCAACCGTTTCCAAGATATATCGAATCCAAAAAAAAGTTTGAAATTCAGGGCCCCCAAAAAAGATCCGGCCCTGCACCGATTTTAACGCCCAACAATAGGATTCGTCACAGTCACTAACTCTTTGACCGTAACTAATTTCAGCTTAATATCTTGAAAATGGCGACCAGTACATAGCTAAAAGCAAAAATGTCACGCACAATGGACATTTTCAGGGCCCCAAAAAAAGAAAACGGTGAGAGATATCAAAAAATCGTTTTGAATAAAAAAAGTTGCACACCGCGGAGATCTTACACCTATACTTTTAACATTTTTCGATACGATCAACCGTTTCCGAGATATATCGATTCCAAAAAAAGTTTGAAATTCAGGGCCACCTAAAAAGATCCGGCCCTGCACCGATTTCGACGCCCAACAATAGGATTCGTCACAGTCACTAACTCTTTCACCGTAACAAATTTCAGCTTAATATCTTGAAAATGGCGACCAGTACTTAGCTAAACGCAAAAATGTCACGCACAATGGACATTTTCAGGGCCTCAAAAAAAGAAAACGGTGAGAGATAATAAAAAATCGTATTGAGTAAAAAAGTTGCATACCACGGAGATCATACACCTATACATTTAACAATTTTCGATACGATCAACCGTTTCCGAGATATATCGAATCCAAAAAAGTTTGAAAATCAGGGCCCCCAAAAAAGATCCGGCCCTGCACCGATTTTAACGCCCAACAACAGGATTCGTCACAGTCACTAACTCTTTCACCGTACCAAATTTCAGCTTAATATCTTGAAAACTGCGACCAGTACTTAGCTAATCGCAAAAATGTCACGCACAATGGACATTTTCAGGGCCCCATAAAAGAAAACGGTGAGAGATATCAAAAAATCGTATTGAGTAAAAAAGTTGCATACCACGGAGATCTTACACCTATACCTTTAACATTTTTCGATACGATCAACCGTTTCCGAGATATATCGATTCCAAAGAAAAGTTTGAAATTCAAGGCCCCCCAAAAAAGATCCGGCCCTGCACCGATTTTAACGCCCAACAAAAGGATTCGTCACAGTCACTAACTCTTTGACCGTAACAAATTTCAGCTTAATATCTTGAAAATTGCGACCAGTACTTAGCAAAACGCAAAAATGTCACGCACAATGGACATTTTCAGGGCCCCAAAAAAAGAAAACGGTGAGAGATAATAAAAAATCGTATTGAGTAAAAAAGTTGCAAACCACGGAGATCATACACCTATACATTTAACAATTTTCGATACGATCAACCGTTTCCGAGATATATCGATTCCAAAGAAAAGTTTGAAATTCTAGGCCCCCCAAAAAAGATCCGGCCCTGCACCGATTTTAACGCCCAACAATAGGATTCGTCACAGTCACTAACTCTTTCATCGTACCAAATTTCAGCTTAATATCTTGAAAATTGCGACCAGTACTTAGCTAAACGGAAAAATGTCACGCACAATGGACATTTTCAGGGCCCCAAAAAAGAAAACGGTGAGAGATATCAAAAAATAGTATTGAGTAAAAAAGTTGCATACCGCGGAGATCTTACACCTATACCTTTAACATTTTTCGATACGATCAACCGTTTCCGAGATATATCGATTCCAAAAAAAGTTTTAAATTCAGGGCCCCCAAAAAAGATCCGGCCCTGCACCGATTTTAACGCCCAACAAGAGGATTTGTCACAGTCACGAACTCTTTCACCGTACCAAAATTCAGCTTAATATCTTGAATATTGCGACCAGTACTTAGCTAAACGCAAAAATGTCACGCACAATGGACATTTTCAGAGCCCCAAAAAAAGAAAACGGTGAGAGATATCAAAAAATCGTTTTGAGTAAAAAAGTTGCATACCGCGGAGATCTTACACCTATACATTTAACATTTTTCGATACGATCAACCGTTTCCGAGATATATCGAATCCAAAAAAGTTTGAAATTCAGGGCCCCCAAAAAAGATCCGGCCCTGCACCGATTTTAACGCCCAACAACAGGATTCGTCACAGTCACTAACTCTTTCACCGTACCAAATTTCAGCTTAATATCTTGAAAACTGCGACCAGTACTTAGCTAAACGCAAAAATGTCACGCACAATGGACATTATCAGGGCCCCAAAAAAAGATAACTGTGAGAGATATCAAAAAATAGTATTGAGTAAAAAAGTTGCATACCACGGAGATCTTACACCTATACATTTAACATTTTTCGATACGATCAACCGTTTCCGAGATATATCGATTCCAAAGAAAAGTTTGAAATTCTAGGCCCCCCAAAAAAGATCCGCCCCTGCACCGATTTTAACGCCCAACAATAGGATTCGTCACAGTCACTAACTCTTTCATCGTACCAAATTTCAGCTTAATATCTTGAAAATTGCGACCAGTACATAGCTAAACGGAAAAATGTCACGCACAATGGACATTTTCAGGGCCCCAAAAAAGAAAACGGTGAGAGATATCAAAAAATAGTATTGAGTAAAAAAGTTGCATACCGCGGAGATCTTACACCTATACCTTTAACATTTTTCGATACGATCAACCGTTTCCGAGATATATCGATTCCAAAAAAAGTTTGAAATTCAGGGCCCCCAAAAAAGATCCGGCCCTGCACCGATTTTAACGCCCAACAAGAGGATTTGTCACAGTCACGAACTCTTTCACCGTACCAAAATTCAGCTTAATATCTTGAATATTGCGACCAGTACTTAGCTAAACGCAAAAATGTCACGCACAATGGACATTTTCAGAGCCCCAAAAAAAGAAAACGGTGAGAGATATCAAAAAATCGTTTTGAGTAAAAAAGTTGCATACCGCGGAGATCTTACACCTATACGTTTAACATTTTCCGATACGATCAACCGTTTCCGAGATATATCGATTCCAAAAAAGTATGAAATTCAGGGCCCCCAAAAAAGATCCGGGCCTGCACCGATTTTAACGCCCAACAATAGGGTTCGTCAGAGTCGCTAACTCATTCACCGTACCAAATTTCAGCTTAATATCTTGAAAACTGCGACCAGTACTTAGCTAAACGCAAAAGTGTCACGCACAATGGACATTTTGAGGGCCCCAAAAAAAGAAAACGGTGAGAGATATCAAAAAATCGTTTTGAGTAAAAAAAGGTGCATACCGCGGAGATCTTACACCTATACCTTTAACATATTTCGATACGATCAACCGTTTCCAAGATATATCGAATCCAAAAAAAAGTTTGAAATTCAGGGCCCCCAAAAAAGATCCGGCCCTGCACCGATTTTAACGCCCAACAATAGGATTCGTCACAGTCACTAACTCTTTGACCGTAACTAATTTCAGCTTAATATCTTGAAAATGGCGACCAGTACATAGCTAAAAGCAAAAATGTCACGCACAATGGACATTTTCAGGGCCCCAAAAAAAGAAAACGGTGAGAGATATCTAAAAATCGTTTTGAATCAAAAAAGTTGCACACCGCGGAGATCTTACACCTATACTTTTAACATTTTTCGATACGATCAACCGTTTCCGAGATATATCGATCCCAAAAAAAGTTTGAAATTCAGGGCCACCTAAAAAGATCCGGCCCTGCACCGATTTCAACGCCCAACAATAGGATTCGTCACAGTCACTAACTCTTTCACCGTAACAAATTTCAGCTTAATATCTTGAAAATGGCGACCAGTACTTAGCTAAACGCAAAAATGTCACGCACAATGGACATTTTCAGGGCATCAAAAAAAGAAAACGGTGAGAGATAATAAAAAATCGTATTGAGTAAAAAAGTTGCATACCACGGAGATCATACACCTATACATTTAACAATTTTCGATACGATCAACCGTTTCCGAGATATATCGAATCCAAAAAAGTTTGAAAATCAGGGCCCCCAAAAAAGATCCGGCCCTGCACCGATTTTAACGCCCAACAACAGGATTCGTCACAGTCACTAACTCTTTCACCGTACCAAATTTCAGCTTAATATCTTGAAAACTGCGACCAGTACTTAGCTAAACGCAAAAATGTCACGCACAATGGACATTTTCAGGGCCCCAAAAAAGAAAACGGTGAGAGATATCAAAAAATCGTATTGAGTAAAAAAGTTGCATACCACGGAGATCTTACACCTATACCTTTAAAATTTTTCGATACGATCAACCGTTTCCGAGATATATCGATTCCAAAGAAAAGTTTGAAATTCAAGGCCCCCCAAAAAAGATCCGGCCCTGCACCGATTTTAACGCCCAACAAAAGGATTCGTCACAGTCACTAACTCTTTGACCGTAACAAATTTCAGCTTAATATCTTGAAAATGGCGACCAGTACATAGCTAAAAGCAAAAATGTCACGCACAATGGACATTTTCAGGGCCCCAAAAAAAGAAAACGGAGAGAGATATCAAAAAATCGTATTGAATAAAAAAGTTGCACACCGCGGAGATCTTACACCTATACTTTTAACATTTTTCGATACGATCAACCGTTTCCGAGATATATCGATTCCAAAAAAAAGTTTGAAATTCAGGGCCCCCTAAAAAGATCCGGCCCTGCACCGATTTCAACGCCCAACAATAGGATTCGTCACAGTCACTAACTCTTTCACCGTAACAAATTTCAGCTTAATATCTTGAAAATGGCGACCAGTACTTAGCTAAACGCAAAAATGTCACGCACAATGGACATTTTCAGGGCCCCAAAAAAAGAAAACGGTGAGCGATAATAAAAAGTCGTATTGAGTAAAAAAGTTGCATACCACGGAGATCATACACCTATACCTTTAACAATTTTCGATACGATCAACCGTTTCCGAGATATATCGAATCAAAAAAAGTTTGAAATTCAGGGCCCCCAAAAAAGATCCGGCCCTGCACCAATTCTAACGCCCAACAATAGGGTTCGTCAGAGTCGCTAACTCATTCACCGTACCAAATTTCAGCTTAATATCTTGAAAACTGCGACCAGTACTTAGCGAAACGCAAAAATGTCACGCACAATGGACATTTTGAGGGCCCCAAAAAAAGAAAACGGTGAGAGATATCAAAAAATCGTTTTGAGTAAAAAAAGTTGCATACCGCGGAGATCTTACACCTATACCTTTAACATATTTCGATACGATCAACCGTTTCCAAGATATATCGAATCCAAAAAAAAGTTTGAAATTCAGGGCCCCCAAAAAAGATCCGGCCCTGCACCGATTTTAACGCCCAACAATAGGATTCGTCACAGTCACTAACTCTTTCACCGTACCAAATTTCAGCTTAATATCTTGAAAATGGCGACCAGTACTTAGCTAAACGCAAAAATGTCACGCACAATGGACATTTTCAGGGCCCCAAAAAAAGAAAACGGTGAGAGATATCAAAAAATAATTTTGAGTAAAAAAGTTGCATACCGCGGAGATCTTACATCTATACGTTTAACATTTTTCGATACGATCAACCGTTTCCGAGATATATCGATTCCAAAAATAAGTTTGAAATTCAGGGCCCCCAAAAAAGATCCGGCCCTGACCCGATTTTAACGACCAAAAATAGGGTTCGTCACAGTCGCTAACTCTTTCACCGTACCAAATTTCAGCTTAATATCTTGAAAATGGCGACCAGTACTTAGCTAAACGCAAAAATGTCACGCACAATGGACATTTTCAGGGCCCCAAAAAAAGAAAACGGTGAGATATATCAAAAAATCGTTTTGAGTAAAAAAAGTTGCATACCGCGGAGATCTTACACCTATACCTTTAACATATTTCGATACGATCAACCGTTTCCAAGATATATCGAATCCAAAAAAATGTTTGAAATTCAGGGCCCCCAAAAAAGATCCGGCCCTGCACCGATTTTAACGCCCAACAATAGGATTCGTCACAGTCACTAACTCTTTCACCGTACCAAATTTCAGCTTAATATCTTGAAAATGGCGACCAGTACTTAGCTAAACGCAAAAATGTCACGCACAATGGACATTTTCAGGGCCCCAAAAAAAGAAAACGGTGAGAGATATCAAAAAATAATTTTGAGTAAAAAAGTTGCATACCGCGGAGATCTTACACCTATACGTTTAACATTTTTCGATACGATCAACCGTTTCCGAGATATATCGATTCAAAAATAAGTTTGAAATTCAGGGCCCCCAAAAAAGATCCGGCCCTGACCCGATTTTAACGCCCAACAATAGGGTTCGTCACAGTCGCTAACTCTTTCACCGTACCAAATTTCAGCTTAATATCTTGAAAACTGCGACCAGTACTTAGTTAAACGCAAAAATGTCACGCACAATGGACATTTTCAGGGCCCAAAAAAGAAAACGGTGAGAGATATCAAAAAATCGTTTTGAGTAAAAAAGTTGCATGCCGCGGAGATCTTACACATGTAGATTTAAAGTTTTTAAATAAGACCAACCGTTTCCGAGATATATCGATTCCAAAAAAAATTTGAAATTCAGGGCCCCAAAAAAATATTCGGTCCAGCACCGATTTTAACGCCCAACAATTGGGTTCGTCACAGGCCCCAACTCTTTCACCGTACTAAATTTCAGCTCGATATCTTGAAAATTGCGACCTGTACTTTGCTAAACGCAAAAACGTCACGCACATACATACATACATACATACATACATACAGACAGACTTTTTCCAATATACCACGGCTATATGAAAGCCTATAGGATCTTTAGATCCGGCTTTCATAACAAGTAGGAGTCCCCGCAGCACGACCTGCTTTTGATGAGACAGTGGCGCAGCAGCAAGGGGCCAGCAAGAGGGGTTATAATCTCAAACAACAACTTCGTTGGCGGCAAGGCCTGATGCCTAGCATTTCGGGCCTTTGGCCCGATTGTGTGGTAATGTAGGAAAATTATAAAATGTTATTCTAGGCAATGCTGACTCCATCACGTGGTTATGAAAGCCGGTCGTCCTGGGAAATGGAAAGTATATTACAGCTGTAAATACATTAATTAACTTATTGAAAAGGTAAAAACGGGTTATTATAGATAATTCTCCGTAGAATTCAATTAGACCATCGTTTAAATTTTACCTATTATTATATACATTTGGGCCCTATTTTTTCAAAAATATATAATAACATCTTCAGGGCCCCAAAATAAGAAAACGGTGAGAGATCTTACACCTGAACATTTAACGTTTTGCGATGCGACCAACCGTTTCCGAGATATATCGAATCAATAAAGTTTGAAATTCTGGGCTCCCTAACAAGATCCGGCCCTGCACCGTTTTTAACGCCCGACAACTGGTTTCCTCACAGGGCGCAACTCTTTCACAGCTCCAAATTTCAGCTCGATATCTTGAAAATTGTGACCTGTACTTCGCTAAACCCAAAAATGTCACGCACAATGGACATATTCAGGGCCCTAAAAAAAGAAAACGGTGAGAGATATCAAAAAATCGTTTTGAGTAAAAAAGTTGCAAACCGCAGAGATCTTACACCTGTACATTTAACATTTTTCGATACGACCAACCGTTTCCGAAATATATCGATTCCAAAAATAAGTTTGAAATTCAGGGCCCCCCAAAAAGATCCGGCCCTGCACCGATTTTAACGCCCAACAAATGGATACGTCACAGTTACTAACTCCTTCACCGTACCAAATTTCAGCTCGATATCTTGATTATTTCGACCTGTACCTCGCTGAACCCAAAAATGTGACGCACAATGGACATTTTCAGGGCCCCAAAAAAAGAAAACGGTGAGAGATATCAAAAAATCGTTTTCGAGTAAAAAAGTTGCATACTGCGGAGATCTTACACCTGTACATTTAACATTTTTCGATACGACCAACCGTTTCCGAGATATATCGATTCCAAAAAACAGTTAGAAATTCAGGGCCCCCCCAAAAAGATCCGGCCCTGCACCGATTTTAACGCCCAACAATAGGATTCGTCACAGTCACTAACTCTTTCAACGCACCAAATTTCAGCTTAATATCTTGAAAATTGCTACCAGTACTTAGCTAAACGCAAAAATGTCACACAATATGGACATTTTCAGGGCCCCAAAAAAGGAAAACGGTGAGAGATATCAAAAAATCGTTTTGAGTAAAAACGTTGCATACCGCGGAGATCTTACACCTGTACCTTTAACATTTTTCGATACGACCAACCGTTTCCGAGATATATTGATTCCAAAAAACAGTTAGAAATTCAGGGCCCCCCAAAAAGATCCGGCCCTGCACCGATTTTAACGCCCAACAATAGGATTCGTCACAGTAACTAACTTTTTCACCGTACCAAATTTCAGCTTAATATCTTGAAAATTGCGACCAGTACTTAGCTAAATTCAAAAATGTCACACACAATGGACATTTTCAGGGCCCCAAAAAAACAAAACGGTGAGAGATATCAAAAAATCGGTTTGAATAAAAAAGTTGCATACCGCGGAGATCTTACACCTATACATTTAACATATTTCGATACGATCAACCGTTTCCAAGATATATCGAATCCAAAAAAAAGTTTGAAATTCAGGGCCCCCAATAAAGATCCGGCCCTGCACCGATTTTGACGCCCAACAATAGGATTCGTCACAGTCACTAACTCTTTCACCGTGCCAAATTTCAGCCTAATATCTTGAAAATTGCGACCAGTACTTAGCTAAACGCAAAATTGTCACGCATAATGGACATTTTCAGGGCCCCAAAAAAAGAAAACGGTGAGAGATATCAAAAAATCGTTGAAAGTAAAAACGTTGCATACCGCGGAAATCTTACACCTATACCTTTAACATATTTCGATACGACCGACCGTTTCCGAGATATATCGATTCAAAAAAATAGGAAGAAATTCAGGGCCCCAAAAAAATGTCCGGCCCTACACCGATTTTAACGCCCATCAATAGGGTTCGTCACAGGCCGCAACTCTTTCACCGTAACAAATTTCAGCTCGATTTCTTGAAAATTGCGACCTGTACTTTGCTAAACGCAAAAACGTCACGCACATACGTACATACATACATACATACATACATACATACATACATACATACAGACAGACTTTTTTTGAATTTTTTTTTTCAACTCCGATTCGATTGGTAAAGGTTTGAACAGTGGGCGACGCGTAGTTTCCGAGATCTCGAAAAATCCTACCACGGCTATATGAAAGCCTATAGGATCTTTAGATCCGGCTTTCATAATTTAAATGTTCATAGGGGCTATGAACATAAGTTCACCTATAGGACTTTCAATAACCTGGTTACCAAAAATCCAACATGGTGGTGACCGCGCCAAATTTCAGTTTGATATCTTGAAAATTGCGACCTGTACTTCTCTAGACCCAAATATGTCACGCACAATGGACATTTTCAGGGCCCAAAAAGAGAAAACGGTGAGAGATATCAACAAATCGTTTTGAGTAAAAAAGTTGCATACCGCGGAGATCTTACACCAGTACTTTTAACGTTTTTCGATACGACCAGCCATTTCCGAGATATATCGATTCCAAAAAAAGTTTGAAATTCAGGGCCCCCCAAAAAGATCCGGCCCTGCACCGTTTTTAACGCCCGACAATAGGTTTATTAACAGGGTCTAACTGTTTCACCGCTCCAAATTTCATCTCGATATCTTTAAAATTGCGAACTGTACTTCGCTAATCCCAAAAATGTCACGCACAATGGATATTTTGGCCTAAAAATGTAAACGGTGACAGATATCGAAACATCGTTTTGAGTAAAAAAGGTGCATACCGCGGAGATCTTACACCTATACATTTAACATTTTTCGATACGATCAACCGTTTCCGGGATATATCGAATCCAAAAATAAGTTTGAAATTCAGGGCTCCTAAAAAAGATCCGGCCCTACACCTATTATAACGCCCAACAATAAGATTCGTCACAGTCACTAACTCTTTCATCGTACCAAATTTCAGCTTAATATCTTGAAAATTGCGACCAGTACTTAGCTAAACGCAAAAATGTCACGCACAATGGACATTTTCAGGGCCCCCAAAAAAGAAAACGGTGAGAGATATCAAAAAATAGTTTGGAGTAAAAAGTTGCATACCGCGGAGATCTTACACCTGTACCTTTAACATTTTTAGATACGACCAACCGTTTCCGAGATATATCGATTCCAAAAAACAGTTAGAAATTCAGGGCCCCTAAAAAAGATCCGGCCCTGCACCGATTGTAACGCCCAGCGACAGGATTCGTCACAGTCACTAAGTCTTTCACCGTACCAAATTTCAGCTTAATATCTTGAAAATTGCGACCAGTACTTAGCTAAACGCAAAAATGTCACACACAATGGACATTTTCAGGGCCCCAAAAAAAGAAAACGGTGAGAGATATCAAAAAATCGTATTGGGTAAAAAAGTTGCTTACCGCGGAGATCTTACACATGTAGATTTAAAGTTTTTTGATAAGACCAACCGTTTTCGAGATATATCGAGTCCAAAAAAAATTGAAATTCAGGGCCCCAAAAAAAGATTCGGCCCAGCACCGATTTTAACGCCCAATAATAGGATTCATCACAGTCACTAATTCTTTCACCGTACCAAATTTCAGCTTCATATCTTAAAAATTGCGACCAGTACTTAGCAAAACGCAAAAATGTCACGCACAATGGACATTTTCAGGGCCCTAAAAAAAGAAAACGGTGAGAGATATCAAAAAATCGTTTTGAGTAAAAAAGGTGCATACCGCGGAGATCTTACACCTGTACCTTTAACATTTTTCGATGCGACCAACTGTTTCCGAGATATATCGATTCCAAAGAAAGCTTTGAAATTCAGGGCCCCCAAAAAAGATCAGGCCCTGCACCGATCTTAACGCCGAACAATAGGATTCGCCACAGTCACTAACTCTTCCATCGCACCAAATTTCAGCTTAATATCTTCGAAATTGCGACCAGTACTTAGCTAAACGCAAAAATGGCATGCACAATGGACATTTTCAGGGCCCCAAAAATGAAAACGGTGAGAGATATCAAAAAATCGTTTTTTATAAAAAAGATGCATACCGCGGAGATCTTACACCTGTACGTTTAACATTTTTCGATACGACCAACCGTTTCCGAGATATATCGATTCCAAAAAAAAGTTTGAAATTCAGGGCCCCCAAAAAAGATCCGTCCCTGCACCGATCTTAACGCCCAACAATAGGATTCGTCACAGTCACTAACTCTTTTACCGTACCAAATTTCAGCTTAATATCTTGAAAATTGCGACCAGTACTTAGCTAAACGCAAAAATGTCACGCACAATGGACATTTTCAGGGCCCCAAAAAAAGAAAACAGAGCTATCAAAAAATCGTTGGGAGTAAAAAAGTTGCATACCGCGGAGATCTTACACCTGTACATTTAACATTTTTCGATGCGACCAACCGTTTCCGAGATATATCGATTCCAAAAAACAGTTAGAAATTCAGTGCCCCCAAAAAAGATCCGGCCCTGCACCGATTTTAACGCCCAACAACAGGATTTGTCACAGTCACTAAATCTTTCATCGTACCAAATTTCAGCTTAATATCTTGAAGATTGCGACCAGTACTTAGCTAAACGCAAAAATATCACGCACAATGGACATTTTCAGGGCCCCAAAAAAAAGAAAACGGTGAGAGATATCAAAAAATCGTTTTTTGTAAAAAAAAAGTTGCATACAGCGGAGATCTTACACCTATACATTTAACATTTTTCGATACGACCAACCGTTTCCGAGATATATCGATTCAAAAAAATAGGATGAAATTCAGGGCCCCAAAAGAAGGTCCGGCCCTGCACCGATTTTAACGCCCAACAATAGGGTTCGTTACAGGCCCCAACTCTTTCACCGTACTAAATTTCAGCTCCATATCTTGAAAATTGCGACCTGTACTTTGCTAAACGCAAAAACGTCACGCACATACATACATACATACATACAGACAGACTTTTTCCAATATACCACGGCTATATGAAAGCGTATAGGATCTTTAGATCCGGCTTTCATAACAAGTAGGAGTCCACGCAGCACGACCTGCTTTGGATGAGAAGGTGCGGCAAGATAGCGGCGAGCAAGAGGGGTAATAATCTCAAACAACAACTTCGTCGGCAGCAAGGTCTCATGCCTTGTATTTCGGGCCATTGGCCCGATTGTGTGGTAATGTAGGAAAATTATAAAATGTTATTCGAGGCAATGCTGACACCATCACGTGGTTATGAAAGCCGGACGTCCTCGTAAATGGAAAATATATTACTGCTGTAAATACATTATTTAACTTATTGAAACGGTTGGTTGGTTGGTTGGTTCTTAAGTTTAGGGGCTGCGACAACGCGGTCATGTAGCCCCGTGTACTTTGGGTGTGTGTAGAATCTGTCTGATAACCGGTGTTAATTGTGATGACTGTATTAGTGTGTGTATCTGTTTTTTAATTTTAAGTACTGCAACTTATAATTTTTCAAATAGTTCCTACTTTTGCCGCCAAGCGCCACCGTCAACGACTACTAGGTCTAATTCAGAACTTAGCTACTAGACGCCACCGCAGTCAGCGCTTGGCAACGAACGTAGAAACCTAAGAGCGTTGTTTACATTCTTAACCTATCCAATTTAGCTTCACACAGGTGCAATTAGTGGAAGGATCTTTAACATGCCATAAATCTATGACATGGGACCGCCGGCTTTACTTCCCCTCCGAAGGAAGGCATACTGAGGGATTTTTAACGCTCTTTAAAAATCCGACGGCTTCGGCCGGGTTTGAACCCGCTATCTTGGGCATAGAAGCTCAGCATGCTACCAACTACGCCACCGAAGCCGCTAAATGAAACGGTTAAAACGAGTTATTATGGATAATTTTCCGTAGAATTCAATGAGAGGATCAGTTTAGTTTTTACAAATTATTATATACATTTGGGCCCCATTTTTTAAAAACCAAAGGCATTTAATAACATTAAAACGGCGAGAGATATCAAAATATGATAAGGGGTAAAAAGTTGCTAATCACTGAGATCTTACTCCTGTACATTTAAGTTGTTTCGATACGACCAACCGTTTCCGGGACATATCGATTCCAAAAAAAAAGATAATGATCAGGGCCCCAAAAAGGTCCGGCCCTGCACCGATTTTAACGCCCGATAACAGGGTTCCTTGTAGGCCCTAACTCTTTCCCCGTACCAAATTGCAGCTTAATATCTTGAAAATTGCGACCTGTACTTTGATAAACGCAAAAACGTCATGCACATACATACAACATCTATTGCCAAAAAAGAAGACGGTGATAGATATCAAAAAATCGTTACTGGTAAAAAAAGTTGCAAACCGCGGAGATCTTACACCTGTATATTTAACGTTTTTCAATACGACCAACAGTTTCCGAGATATATCGATTTAAACAAAGAATGACATTCAGGGCCCCAAAAGAAGGTCCGGCCCTGCACCGATTATAACGCCCAACAAAAGCGTTCCTCACAGGCCCTAACTTTTTCACCGTACCAAATTTCAGCTTGATATCTTGAAAATTGCGACCTGTACTTTGTAAACGCTAAAATGTCACGCACAATAGATATTTTGAGGGCCCCAAAGAAAGAAAACGGTGAGATATATCCAAAAATCGTTTTGGGTAAAAAAGTTGCATACCGCGGAGTTCTTACTACTGTACTTTTAACATTTTTCGATACGACCAACCGTTTCCGAGATAGATCGATTCCAAAAAAAAGTTTGAAATTCAGGGCCCCCAAAAAAGAGCCGGCCCTGCACCGATTTGAACGCCCAAACGTAGGATTCGTCACAGTCACTAACTCTTTCACCGTACCTAATTTCAGCTTAATATCTTGAAAATTGCGACCAATACTTAGCTAAACGCAAAAATGTCACGCACAATGGACATTTTCAGGGCCCCAAAAAAGAAAACGGTGAGAGATATCAAAAAATCGTTTTGAGTAGGAAAGTTGCATACCGCGGAGATCTTACACCTGTACATTTAACATTTTTCGATACGACCAACCGTTTCCGAGATATATCGATTCCAAAAAACAGTTAGAAATTCAGGGCCCCCAAGAAAGATCCGGCCCTGCACCGATCTTCACGCCCAATAAGAGGATTCGTCACAGTCACTAACTTTTTCACCGTACCTAATTTCAGCTTAATATCTTGAAAATTGCGACCAGTACTTAGCTAAACGCAAAAATGTCACGCACAATGGACATTTTCAGGGCCCCAAAAAAAGAAAACGGTGAGAGATATCAAAAAATCGTTTTGAGTAGGAATGTTGCATACCGCGGAGATCTTACACCTGTACCTTTAACATTTTTCGATACGACCAACCGTTTCCGAGGTATATCGATTCCAAAAAACAGTTAGAAATTCAGGGCCCCCAAAAAAGATCCGGCCCTGCACCGATTTGAACGCCCAACAATAGGATTCGTCACAGTCACTAACTCTTTCACCGTACCAAATTTCAGCTTAATATCTTGAAAATTGCGACCAGTACTTAGCTAAACGTAAAAATGTTACACACAATGGACATTTTCAGGGCCCCAAAAAAAGAAAACGGAGAGAGATACCAAAAAATCAATTTTGAGTAAAAAAGTTGCATACCGAGGAGATCTTACACCTGCACATTTAACATTTTTCGATACGACCAACCGTTTCCGAGATATATCGATTCCAAAAAACAGTTAGAAATTCAGGGCCCCCAAAAAAGATCCAGCCCTGCGGCGATTTTAACGCCCAACAACAGGATTCGTCATAGTTACTAACTCTTTCATCGTACCAAATTTCAGCTTAATATCTTGAAAATTGCGACCAGTACTTAGCTAAACGCAAAAATGTCACGCACAATGGACATTTTCAGGGCCCCAAAAAAAGAAAACGGTGAGAGATATCAAAAAATAGTTTTGAGTAAAAAAGTAGCATACCGCGGAGATCTTACACCTATACCTTTAACATTTTTCGATACGATCAACCGTTTCCGAGATATATCGATTCCAAAAAAAAGTCTGAAATTCAGGGCCCCCAAAAAAGATCCCGCCCTACACCGATTTTAACGCCCAACAATAGGGTTCGTCACAGTCACTTACTCTTTCACCGTACCAAATTTCAGCTTAATATCTTGAAAATTGCGACCAGTACTTAGCTGAACGCAAAAATGTCACGCACAATGGACATTTACAGGGCCCCAAAAAAAGAAAACGGTGAGAGATATAAAAAAATAGTTTTGAGTAAGAAAGTTGCATACCGCCGAGATCTTACACCTATACCTTTAACATTTTTCGATACGATCAACCGTTTCCGAGATATATCGATTCAAAAAAAAGGTTTGAAATTCAGGGCCCCCAAAAAAGATCCCGCCCTGCACCGATTTTAACGCCCAACAATAGGGTTCGTCACAGGCCCCAACTCTTTCACCGTACCAAATTTGAGCTCGATATCTTCAAAATTGCGACCTGTACTTTGCTAAACGCAAAAACGTCACGCACATACGTACATACATACATACATACATACATACATACATACATACTTTTTTGAATTTTTTTTTTCAACTCCGATTCGATTGGTAAAGGTTTGAACACTGGGCGACGCGTAGTTTCCGAGATCTCGAAAAATCCTAGCACGGCTATATGAAAGCCCATAGGATCTTTAGATCCGGCTTTCATAACAAGTAAGAGTCCCCACAGCACGAACTGCTTTTGATGAGACAGTGGCGCAGCAGCAAGGGGCCAGCAAGAGGGGTTATAATCTCAAACAACAACTTCGTTGGCGGCAAGGCCTGATGTCTAGCATTTCGGGCCTTTGGCCCGATTGTGTGGTAATGTAGGAAAATTATAAAATGTTATTCTAGGCAATGCTGACACCATCACGTGGTTATGAAAGCCGGACGTCCTGGGAAATGGAAAGTATATTACAGCTGTAAATACATTATTTAACTTATTGAAAAAGTGAAAACGGGTTATTATAGATAATTTTTCGTAGAATTCAATTAGACCATCGTTTAAATTATTACCTATTATTATATACATTTGGGCCCCATTTTTTTTCAAAAACCAAAAACATTTAATAACATCTTCAGGGCCCCAAAATAATAAAACGGTGTGAGATATCAAAAAATCGTTATGAGTAAAAAAGATGCATACCGCGGAGATCTTACACCTGAATATTTAACGTTTTTCGATGCGACCAACCGTTTCCGAGATATATCGATTCAAAAAAAAAGTTTGGAATTCTGGGCCCCCCATAAAGATCTGGCCCTGCACCTTTTTTAACGCCCGACAAGTGGTTTCCTCACATGGTCCAACTCTTTCACAGCTCCAAATTTCAGCTCGATATCTTGAAAATTGCGACCTGTACTTCGCTAAACCCAAAAATGTCACGCGCAATGGACATTTTCAGGGCCCAAAAAATAGAAAACGGTGAGAGATATCAAAAAATCGTATAGAGTAAATAAGTTGCATACCGCGGAGATCTTACACCTGTACATTTAACTTTCTTCGATGCGACCAAGCGTTTCCGAGATATATCGATTCCAAAAAAATTGAAATTCAGGGCCCCAAAAAAGGATTCGGCCCAGCACCGATTTTAACGCCCAGCAATAGGATTCGTCACAGTCACTTACTCTTTCACCGTACCAAATTTCAGCTTCATATATTGAAAATGGCGACCAGTACTTAGCTAAACACAAAAATGTCACGCACAATGGATATTTTCAGGGCCCTAAAAAAGAAAACGGTGAGAGATATCAAAAAATTGTTTTGAGTAAAAAAAGTCCTCTCGGCACGCCGGAAGGCGGAGGTAGATTTCACCGGACAAACTTGGGGATAGGCGAAAATAGGCAGAATATGCAGGTTTTCGCAGAGGGATCAGACCTCATTTATTGCGAGAAGGTATTCAATAATTGGAGGTTAATTAACTTTGTTTTTCGTCATTTTATGCTTATTTTAAACATTTTATTGTCTTATGGGAACGGTAACCTCCTTGTCATTTGGGATCCATTTTTATACTTGTGGTCACACTGTCCTTATGCAAGGTTTCGACACTGATGTGTAACTATGTAACGGTCTGTTACTTCTTCACGCAAAATTATATCGCCCGCAGAGATTTTGGTTGGTTCCTCAGTTTAGGGTCTGCGACAACGCGGTCATGTAACCCCGTGTACTTAGGGATGGCTGTATTAGTCTGTAATTCAGGTAAGGACTGCAGACGGTCAATTTCAAGCAGTAGTTCCTAATGTTGCTACCAGGTACTACCGTCAACGACACCTACCTGTGAACTTGGCTACTAGATGCCACCGCAGCCAGCAACTCGCAACGAACGTTGGAACTTCCCCTCCAAAGGAAAGCAAACTGAGGGATTTTTAGCGCTCTTAGAAAATCCGACGACTTCGGCCGGCTTTGAACTCGCGACCTGGGGCATAGACATTCAGCATGCTTGCTACCACTTACGTCACCGAAGCCGCTTCACACTTAGTCAGATGGAAATCTGAATCTGATCTCGCGCAAGTGCGTTGTCATGGCAACGTCTGATGGCTCATCCCTCATCAATTTAGTAGTGTTGCCATGGCAACCACTGATAGCTCTTGGCGTTTTCTTATAATTCCGAAATAATTTTTCTCATCCCTTGGCGTAATGGTGGGTCATATCAAAAATTCTTTCAGACAAAAGTTTTAGGTAATTATTAGGGGAATATTGTCCATTTTGTACGGTTTTGATATTGTGCCTATTAAGAGAGATATGATTAATGTTTCCCGAAAAACCCACTTTTTCCCACCCCTTTGGTCAATGGTTGGTGCTATAAAAAAAATCTTCAAACATAAATTTTTGGGCTTTATCCGACACATAGTATGAACGTTGAACGGATTCGATATTTCACATATTAAGAGAGTTATAGCAATATTTCATTTTTTCGAAAAAAGCCCCCCATTTTCACCCCTTTCTACCGATTTAGCCCAGTAACGAACTCGACCGAGATTTTATAGGTATACATATTCGGTAAAAAGTGATTGGTGAAAAATTACGGCAGTTATCGTGTCCACAAGAAACTGATATATATATATATATATATATATATATATATATATATATATATATATATATACTTTTGAACTGACGGTGGTTTTGGGGTCTGGGGGATGTGAAACGCGAAGATATGTCGAAATTTTCCGGAAGTCGAAACATGGTAGCCTACCCATTGCAATAGTTAGATTTCTAATGAAATCTACCTCTGGTTGGTTCCTCAGTTTAGGGGCTGCGACAACGCGGTCATCTAACCCCGTGTACTTTGGGTGAGTGTAGTATCTGTCTGATAAACGGTGTGAATTGTATTGGATGTATTAGTCTGTAATTCAGGTAAGAACTGCAGACGGTCAATTTCAAGCAGTAGTTCCTAATGTTGCTACCAGGTACTACCGTCAATGACACCTAGCTGTGAACTTGGCTACTAGATGCCACCCCAACCAGCAACTCTTAACGAACGTTGGAACTTCCCCTCCAAAGGAAAGCATACTGAGGGATTTTAGCGCTCTTAGAAAATCCGACGACTTCGGCCGGCTTTGAAACCGCGACCTTGGGCATAGACATTCTGCATGTTACCAGTTACGTCACCGAAGCCGCTTCCCACTTAGTCAGATGTCAAAGTTAACCCCTGGCACCATCCAGCCCATGACGGGCTAAGGCCGACCAAGCGACCGCTGCCCAGCCATTTGGCCTGCAGATATTGGGGTGACGCGTGATCAGCGCGTCGGGTCCCCTCGGCCGTTAATATTGGTATTCGTGATCGGGGTGCTGTCTCACTGTCAGACAGCTACTCAATTGTCCTCACGAGGCTGAGTGCACCCCGTTCCAACCCTCACGTCAGTTTTAAAATCACTGACGGAGCCGGGGATCGAACCCGGGGCCTCCGGGTGAGCGGCAGGCGCGCTACCCCAACACCACGGGGCCGGCTTAGTCAGATGGAAGTACTGAATCTGATCTCGTGCACGTGCGTTGTCATGGCAACGGCTCATCCCTCATCAATTTAGTAGTGTTGCCATGGCAACCTCTGATAGCTCTTGGCATTTTCTTATAATTCCGAAATAATTTTTCTCATCCCTTGGCGTAATGGTGGGTCATATCATAAATTCTTTCAGACAAACGTTTTAGGTAATCATTAGGGGAATGTTGTCCATTTTGTACGGTTTTGATATTGTGCGTATTAAGAGAGATATGATTAATGTTTCCCGAAAAACCCACTTTTTTCCACCCCTTTGGTCAATGGTTGGTGCTATCAAAAAACTTATTTGATATAAATTGTTGGCACTTATCCGACACATATTATGAACTTTGAATGGATTCGATATTTCACGTATTAAGAGAGTTAAAGCGAAATTTCAATTTTTCGAAAAAAGCCCCCCATTTTCACCCCCTTCGACCTATTTTGCCCATTAACGAACTCGACCGAGATTTTATAGGGATATATATTATGTAAAAAATTTAAAGTGATTGGTAAAAATTACGGCAGTTATCGTGTCCACAAGAAACTGATATACATATATATATACATATATATATATACATACATAAATTATATTTAAACTTTTGAACTGACGGTGGTTTTGGGGTCTGGGGGATGTGAAACTCGAAGATATGTCGAAATTTTCCGGAAGTCGGAACATGGGACCCATTGCAATAGTTAGCTTTCTAATGAAATCTACCTAAAAGTTGCATACCGCAGAGATCTTACACCTGTACATTTAACGTTTTTCGATACGACCAACCGTTTCCGAGATATATCGATTCCAAAAAACACTTAGAAATTCAGGGCCCCCAAAAAAGATCCGGCCCTGCACCGATTTTAACGCCCAACAATAGGATTCGTCATAGTCACTAACTCTTTCACCGTACCAAATTTCAGCTTAATATCATGAAAATTGCGACCAGTACTTAACTATACGCAAAAATGTCACATACAATGGACATTTTCAGGGCCCCAAACAAAGAAAACGGTGAGAGATATTAAAAAATCGTTCTGAGTAAAAAAGTTGCATACCGCGGAGATCTTACACCTATACCTTTAACATTTTTCGATACGATCAACCGTTTCCGAGATATATCGATTCCAAAAATAAGTTTGAAATTCAGGACCCCCAAAAAAGATCCGGCCCTGACCCGATTTTAACGCCCAACAATAGGGTTCGTCACAGTCGCTAACTCTTTCACCGTACCAAATTTCAGCTTAATATCATGAAAACTGCGACCAGTACTTAGTTAAACGCAAAAATGTCACGCACAATGGACATTTTCAGGGCCCCAAAAAAGAAAACGGTGAGAGATATCAAAAAATCGTTTTGAGTAAAAAAGTTGCATGCCGCGGAGATCTTACACATGTAGATTTAAAGTTTTTTCATAAGACCAACCGTTTCCGAGATATATCGATACAAAAAAAATTGAAATTCAGGGCCCCAAAAAAGATTCGGTCCAGCACCGATTTTAACGCCTAACAACAGGATTCGTCACAGTCACTAACTCTTTCACCGTACCAAATATCAGCTTCATATCTTGAAAATTGCGACGAGTACTTAGCTAAACGCAAAAATGTCACACACAATGGACATTTTCAGGGCCCTAAAAAAGAAAACGGTGAGATGTCAAAAAATCGTTTTGAGTAAAAACGTTGCATACCGCGGAGATCTTACACCTGTACCTTTAACATTTTTCGATACGACCTACCGTTTCCGAGATATATCGATTAAAAAAAAGTTTGAAATTCAGTGCCCCCAAAATAGATCCGGCCCTGCACCGATTTTAACGCCCAACAACAGGATTCGTCACAGTCACTAACTCTTTCACCGTACCAAATTTCAGCTTAATATCTTGAAAATTGCGACCAGTTCTTGGCTAAACGCAAAAATGTCACGCACAATGCAAAAATGTCACGCACAATGGACATTTTCCGAGCCCCAAAAAAAGAAAACGGTGAGAGATATCAAAAAAACGCTTTGAGTAAAAAAGCTGCATACCGCGGAATTCTTACACCTGTACATTTAACATTATACGATACACCAACCGTTTCCGAGATATATCGATTCCGAAAAACATTTAGAAATTCAGGGCCCCAAAAAAGATCCGGCCCTTCACCGATTTTAACGCCCAACAATAGGATTCGTCACAGTCACGAACTCTTTCCCCGTACCAATTTTCAGCTTAATATCTTGAAAATTGCGACCAGTACTTAGCTAAACGTAAAAATGTCACACCCAATGGACATTTTCAGGGCCCCAAAAAAGAAAAGTGAGAGATATCAAAAAATTGTTTTGAGTAAAAAAGTTGCATACCGCGGAGATCTTACACCTATATATTTAACATTTTTCGATACGATCAACCGTTTCCGAGATATATCGATTCCAAAAAACGTTTGAAATTCAGGGCCCCCAAAAAAGATCCGGCCCTGCACCGATCTTAACGCCCAAATACAGGATTCGTCACAGTCACTAACTCTTTCACCGTACCAAATTTCAGCTTAATATCTTGAAAATTGCGACCAGTACATAGCTAAACGCAAAAATGTCACGCACAATGGACATTTTCAGGGCCCCAAAAAAAAGAAAACGGTGAGAGATATCTAAAAATCGTTCTGACTAAAAAAGTTGCATACCGCTGAGATCTTACACCTATACATTTAACATTTTTCGTTACGACCAACCGTTTCCGAGATATATCGATTCCAAAAACAGTTAGAAATTCAGGGCCCCCCCAAAAGATCCGTCCCTGCACCGATTTTATCGCCCAACAAAAGAGTTCGTCACAGGCACGAACTCTTTCACCGTACCAAATTTCAGCTCGATATCTTGAAAATTGCGACCTGTACTTCGCTAAACCCAAATATGTCACGCACAATGGACATCTTCAGGGCCCCAAAAAAAAGAAAACGGTGAGAGATATCAAAAAATCATTATGAGTAAAAAAGTTGCATACCGCGGAGATCTTACACCCGTAGATTTAACGATTTTCGATACGACCAGCCGTTTCCGAGATATATCGATTCAAAAAAATAGGATGAAATTCAGGGCCCCAAAAAAGGTCCGGCCCTGGACCGATTTTAACGCCCAACAATAGGGTTCGTCACAGGCCCAAACTCTTTCACCGTACCAAATTTCAGCTCGATATCTTGAAAATTACGACCTGTACTTTGCTAAACGCAAAAACGTCACGCACATACGTAAATACATACATACTGAACCCATGTGCCATCAGGTCCATGGATGGTCGAATCCATGCATTTGAGGAAGAAATCAAAGAAACGTACCGTTTCTAATGTAACTTTAAGAAAGATCCAGCTAGGAGGCCAGTATAAGGTTGTGCAACTAACGAGGACCAGGTGTTCAAGAGGATGATATCACCCCTCTTGACATTCTGAAGGGAGCGAGTCACGCGTATTAATAACCGAGTGGAAATTTCCCAGGATTAAACAAGGAAGCCTGAATCGGAAATCGAGCTGACGTTGCTGTAAAATGACAACACCGCTTATGCGCCAGAAGAGGAATAATTAAATTTAACCCGTTTACAAGTATAATAATGAGTAAACAAGTACAGTACAGTGAATCATTTTTAATGAGAGATTTTTCAGTAAAGAGAAACCATTTAATAATTGCGCAGAAAAAAACTGCTAACGTAAGACGACGTCATTGGGGAAGTACCACGGCCTGTGTGGTGGGGATAGAGCAAAAGAAATGCAACACCCACACAATTGAGGACGAGAAATTAATTAATATCTCCGAATTGCACGATCGATTCTTAGGTGCAATGAGATTATGTGACATTGAGAAGACGAGCTTTCGGAAGGTATAATTTTTATATTTGTGGCACCATTATTTTAGAAGTTGACCACAGAAAAGGCTAGAGTCTTATTTTTTTGTAGTAAAATAGTATAAAGCTTCGGGCTTTACCAAGACAATCATGCAGTCATTCCGACAGTCCGTGAGGGGACGTGACGCTGGATCATCAGCACATCAGTATTCAGACAGCCTTGTAGGGCGTAACTCTGCGTCACATCGAAAACAGCTACCAGTACTCATTGAGGGGAGAAACGCTGTGTTACACCGCAGAAGTAATAACCGATAGCCATAGGCATCGCAGTATTAACGACTTGCTTGCCTCCATAAGGAGCGGTCAAGAAGAAATTTAAAGTATCGCCGTATTGAAATATTAGGAAAATCCTAGTTACAGGATTTAGGCCCGACTGTATACAAGTTATAGTGAAAGTTCGTAAGATATAGTCAGAGCAGGCTGCGAACGTCGGACTTAAAGGCGATAGGTCGTTAAATAGACGAACGAATAGATTAACGTACGGAAGTACCGTACCAGAAAGATAAACTGTTATTTAAATTAAAGAACCCGAAAAGGGAAGAACAGAATAAGGTTCGGAACGTACATCAGAAACGTAGGAGTGCTAAAACAGTTCAAATAGAGAAGATAGGAGACTATAAACATTATCTCCAGAAAGTAGGCGAACTATTCTAAAAGTACTAGACTCGAGAAGTACTAGCTGCTATAAACTAAATCTATAGGTCACTGAGGAGACCTCGATCCGAATAGACTTTCGCTAGGATCGATAGATAGATCTACAAAGAAGCCGTTCAAGCTAGATAAATAGCCGGTCATCCAGGATAGGAGTAGCAGAATTTGGACTCCAGGGAACAGTAGATGTTTCGAGACTTTCGCATTCTGCAGGATAGGAAGCCGACATCGAATAAATTTCATCCTTGGAAACGGGAAATTAAGAAGATCACGTGTGATAGGCTCAGAAATACGGCCTAGTGATCGAGAATTGTGAAGTGTAAAATAATCAAGATTGTGTGTTAAATTAATATTTTTAGTGTTTATTATGTGTTCAAAAGGGTCACATCAGTGTATAAAAATGTCGTCAATGTTAAGTGTTTTAAATATATGTCAAAAAGTGTTTATACATAAGATGAATTCCTTTAATATGGAGTAAAAAGTTCAAAGTGGGCCCAAAAATGAAGCACCGCACAAGAATAAAGATCATGGGACGATCTTTAAAAACATGTGAGTACTAACTTTCATTTTATTTTGGTGTCAGAAATTGGTTGAGTACAAATCCACCGGAGTTTTTGAGTAAAAGGGATGTGTGTTAATAAATAAATACTGAATGAGCAAGAACGCGGTCTGAACAATAATAAAAATTTGAGAAATTATAAATGATTATGTAAAGAATAAATCCCGTAGAGGAAATAAGTGAATAAAGATGTTAATGTATTTAACAAATGTCATAAGAGCAAGCGAAATATCACTAATGATCATGAAAGATATTTAAATAAAGTAAAGTTGAGATATGAAAGAAATAGCTTTTGAGCTTGTGTAAAGAATAAAGATAATAATAATAATTAAATATGGAAATATTAAATAAAGATCAAATAAATTGATGTGAACATAAGAGCGTTAAGCCTTAATGTATATGTAAGATATGATGTTTAATGAATGTTTTTAAAAGGGAGCGATTTATCGGCAACGGAAAAGATTAATATGAGAATTAAAATAATATGAATTGTTAATAATGAGATTTATCAGTTCTTGGGAAGACAATTTGGCTTAAAATGATGCATAGCGCAAAAGAGCGCCAATAATATTAAAATGTCACGCTAGGAACGCGTAGTGGTTAAAATACTTGGTACATTACTTATGGAGGGTAGTTGATTGCAGTGAATTGATAATTGTATAAGTCCTCTATTTGTGACATAGTATCACGAGGCATTGTGTATGTATAAAAAAGGGAGCTAATATATGGTTTTATTGAGCGTATGTCATATGGGCCACGGCCGACTTTAAATCGCATTTTGTATAAGTCCTCTGTAAGGGAATGGTTCCCGAGGCACGTGAAGAGATTCGAACGCAGAATCTTCTTATGATAAAGCCCCTTAATTCTTCGTCGTCGTATGTGTATTAATCTTCCCAATCAATGAGGACCCTCTCATAATTAATAAATGCCAAGGTTACGAAAGTGGTCTTTGAACCAAAGATTAGTTGTTTGAATGAGTACGGTACAGTAAAAGCCCGGTCTCTCCCCAGAACTGAATATAATGTGGAGGTTTGTTTTGAAAGCCTTAGACAGGGAGTCGCCGTCACCCTCCGTGTCATAAATCGCGCCCGAGTAGAAGGGTCTAGCTCTCTTAAAGCGAGAGGGACCAGAAACCGTCTCGTAAGATGTTGTAAAGAGAAATGAATGCACCAGGAGTGTTTAAAGTTGTTAACGACCCGGGCGTTGAACCGAGGTCCTTGTAGATTGATATTTTCGTTTGCTTGTTCAGATCGTAGTTTCTTATATGATAATGGTCTATTAAGACATAAGAGATAAATAACCATCCCTATGGTAATAATGTATGGACGTGGGATTCCACGAGTTGATTGAAGGCGGCTAGGTTTCGGGAGTAACTATAGTTTTTTTTGACTGTGTCAAGTATCTTCACGCTCTGGGGTACACAATGGATTTCCTGATTACCTTAATATGTTTGTGAAAATAAAAGAGAGATGATAACAACTGAATGTGTGGGCATGCCCAAAATATTGAATTAGATAATTAACATAGATTTTAAATGTAATTATATATTTGTTTTTGAGAAATAAGAAAATATAAAGGATAGTGTTTGAGGTGTACAAGAATGACACCATTATTATGAAAAATGCATGGAGCCAGAAGAGCTCGGAGTTATATAAAACTTAATGTTAATGCTTTATGGAAGTAAGACTAAGTAGGAATTGATGGTTTAAGTGGAAACCATATGTTTTAAATACAATATTTGTTCTATTATATTTGTGATTCCTTGTTCATTTGGAACAAGTAGATGATTATGGGTCAGTAATTAAATTGTTAAAGTGTTTGTAGCGCCATTAATTTTATTAATTAAATGTGTTTAAATAGGATTTGATTTTGTTGTTATTTTTGCAAGTGTATCCTCTAATTGATCCAAAATATGTGAGTCACAGAGTGGGGGAACTTACCGCTGCCCCGAAATTCCGAATTGAGCTACGCTGGTATACTGTGATTGGCTTATTTCTTGCTAAAAGGGCACAATACATACATACATACATACATACATACATACATACATACAGACAGACAGATTTTTTTGAATTTTTTTTTTCGACTCTGATTCGATTGGTATAGGTTTGAACCGTGGGCGACGCTTAGTTTCCGAGATCTCGAAAAATCCTACCACGGCTATATGAAAGCCTATAGGATCTTTAGATCCGGCTTTCATAACAAGTAGGAGTCCACGCAGCACGACCTGCTTTTGATGACACGGTGGCGCAGCAGCAAGGGGCCAGCAAGAGGGGTTATAATCTCAAACAACAACTTCGTTGGCGGCAAGGCCTGCGGAATTGCATTTCGGACCATCGACCCGATTGCGAGGAAATGTAGAAAAATTATAAAATATTCTAGGCAATGCTGACACCATCACATGGTTATGAAAGCCGGACGTCCTCGGAACTGGAAAATATCTTACTGCTGTAAATACATGATTCAACTTATTGAAAAGGTTAAAAAGAGTTATTATAGATAATTTTCCGTAGATTTCAATTAGACCATCAGATGAATTTTTACCAGTTATTATATACATTTGGGCCCCATTTTTTTTTTTTCAAAAACCAAAAACATTTAATAACATAAAAACGGTGAGAGATATCAAAATATGATAAGGGGTAGAAAAGTTGCAAATCACTGAGATCTTACACCTGTAGATTTAACGTTTTTCGATAGGATCGACGCTTTCCAAGATATAACGATTCGAAAACAGGAATGAAATTCACGGCCCCCAAAGAAGGAAAATGGTGAGAGATATCAAAAAATCATAAGAGTTAAAAAAGTTGCTAATCGCTGAGATCCTATATCTGTAGAATTTACTTTCCCAAATATAACGGTTCAAAAAAAGTTGGAAATTCAGAGCCCCAAAAAAGATCTGGCCCTGCACCGATTTTAACGCCCAACAATAGGAATCGTCACAGTCACTAACTCTTTCAACGTACCAAATTTCAGCTTAATATCTTGAAAATTGCAACCAGTACTTAGCTAAACGCAAAAATGTCACGCACAATGGACATTTTCACGGCCCCAAAAAAAGAAAACGGTGAGAGATATCAAAAAATCGTTTTGAGTAAAAAAGTTGCATACCGCGGAGATCTTACACCTATACTTTTAACATTTTTCGATACGATCAACCGTTTCCGAGATATATCGATTCCAAAAAAAAGTTTGAAATTCAGGGCCCCCAAAAATGATCCGGCCCTGCACCGATTTTAACTCCCAACAATAGGATTCGTCACAGTCACTAACTCTTTCAACGTACCAAATTTCAGCTTAATATCTTGAAAATTGCGACCAGTACTTAGCTAAACGCAAAAATGTCACGCACAATGGACATTTTCAGGGCCCCAAAAAAGAAAACGGTGAGAGATATCAAAAAATAGTTTTGAGTAAATAAGTAGCATACCGCAGAGATCTTAGAGCTATACCTTTAACATTTTTCGATACGATCAACCGTTTCCAAGATATATCGAATCAAAAAAAAAAGTGTGAAATTCAGGGCCCCCTAAAAAGATCCGGCCCTACACCGATTTTAACGCCCAACAATAGGATTCGTCACAGTCACTAACTCTTTCACCGTAACAAATTTCAGCTTAATATCATGAAAATGGCGACCAGTACTTAGCTAAACGCAAAAATGTCACGCACAATGGACATTTTAGGGCCCCAAAAAATGGAAACGGTGAGAGATATCCAAAAATCGTATTGAGTAAAGAAGTTGCATACCACGGAGATCTTACACCTATACCTTTAACATTTTTCGATACGATGAACCGTTTCCGAGATATATCGATTCCAAAAAAGTTTGAAATTCAGGGCCCCCAAAAAAGATCCGGCCCTGCACCGATTTTAACGCCCAACAATAGGATTCGTCATAGTCACTAACTCTTTCGCCGTACCAAATTTCAGCTTAATATCTTGAAAATTGCGACCAGTACTTAGCTAAACGCAAAAATGTCACGCTCAATGGACATTTTCAGGGCCCTAAAAAAGAAAACGGTGAGATATCAAAAAATCGTTTTGAGTAAAAACGTTGCATACCGCCGAGATCTTACACCTGTACCTTTAACATTTTTCGATACGACCTACCGTTTCCGAGATATATCGATTAAAAAAAAGTTTGAAATTCAGTGCCCCCAAAATAGATCCGGCCCTGCACCGATTTTAACGCCCAACAACAGGATTCGTCACAGTCACTAACTCTTTCACCGTACCAAATTTCAGCTTAATATCTTGAAAATTGCGACCAGTTCTTGGCTAAACGCAAAAATGTCACGCACAATGCAAAAATGTCACGCACAATGGACATTTTCCGAGCCCCAAAAAAAGAAAACGGTGAGAGATATCAAAAAAACGCTTTGAGTAAAAAAGCTGCATACCGCGGAGTTCTTACACCTGTACATTTAACATTATACGATACACCATCCGTTTCCGAGATATATCGATTCCAAAAAACATTTAGAAATTCAGGGCCCCAAAAAAGATCCGGCCCTTCACCGATTTTAACGCCCAACAATAGGATTCGTCACAGTCACGAACTCTTTCCCCGTACCAATTTTCAGCTTAATATCTTGAAAATTGCGACCAGTACTTAGCTAAACGTAAAAATGTCACACCCAATGGACATTTTCAGGGCCCCAAAAAAGAAAAGTGAGAGATATCAAAAAATTGTTTTGAGTAAAAAAGTTGCATACCGCGGAGATCTTACACCTATATATTTAACATTTTTCGATACGATCAACCGTTTCCGAGATATATCGATTCCAAAAAACGTTTGAAATTCAGGGCCCCCAAAAAAGATCCGGCCCTGCACCGATCTTAACGCCCAAATACAGGATTCGTCACAGTCGCTAACTCTTTCACCGTACCAAATTTCAGCTTAATATCATGAAAATTGCGACCAGTACTTAACTATACGCAAAAATGTCACATACAATGGACATTTTCAGGGCCCCAAACAAAGAAAACGGTGAGAGATATTAAAAAATCGTTTTGAGTAAAAAAGTTGCATACCGCGGAATTCTTACACCTGTACATTTAACATTATACGATACACCAACCGTTTCCGAGATATATCGATTCCAAAAAACATTTAGAAATTCAGGGCCCCAAAAAAGATCCGGCCCTTCACCGATTTTAACGCCCAACAATAGGATTCGTCACAGTCACGAACTCTTTCCCCGTACCAATTTTCAGCTTATTATCTTGAAAATTGCGACCAGTACTTAGCTAAACGTAAAAATGTCACACCCAATGGACATTTTCAGGGCCCCAAAAAAGAAAAGTGAGAGATATCAAAAAATTGTTTTGAGTAAAAAAGTTGCATACCGCGGAGATCTTACACCTATATATTTAACATTTTTCGATACGATCAACCGTTTCCGAGATATATCGATTCCAAAAAACGTTTGAAATTCAGGGCCCCCAAAAAAGATCCGGCCCTGCACCGATCTTAACGCCCAAATACAGGATTCGTCACAGTCACTAACTCTTTCACCGTACCAAATTTCAGCTTAATATCTTGAAAATTGCGACCAGTACATAGCTAAACGCAAAAATGTCACGCACAATGGACATTTTCAGGGCCCCAAAAAAAAGAAAACGGTGAGAGATATCTAAAAATCGTTCTGACTAAAAAAGTTGCATACCGCGGAGATCTTACACCTATACATTTAACATTTTTCGATACGACCAACCGTTTCCGAGATATATCGATTCCAAAAACAGTTAGAAATTCAGGGCCCCCCCAAAAGATCCGTCCCTGCACCGATTTTATCGCCCAACAAAAGAGTTCGTCACAGGCACGAACTCTTTCACCGTACCAAATTTGAGCTCGATATCTTGAAAATTGCGACCTGTACTTCGCTAAACCCAAATATGTCACGCACAATGGACATCTTCAGGGCCCCAAAAAAAAGAAAACGGTGAGAGATATCAAAAAATCATTATGAGTAAAAAAGTTGCATACCGCGGAGATCTTACACCCGTAGATTTAACGATTTTCGATACGACCAGCCGTTTCCGAGATATATCGATTCAAAAAAATAGGATGAAATTCAGGGCCCCAAAAAAGGTCCGGCCCTGGACCGATTTTAACGCCCAACAATAGGGTTCGTCACAGGCCCAAACTCTTTCACCGTACCAAATTTCAGCTCGATATCTTGAAAATTACGACCTGTACTTTGCTAAACGCAAAAACGTCACGCACATACGTAAATACATACATACTGAACCCATGTGCCATCAGGTCCATGGATGGTCGAATCCATGCATTTGAGGAAGAAATCAAAGAAACGTACAGTTTCTAATGTAACTTTAAGAAAGATCCAGCTAGGAGGCCAGTATAAGGTTGTGCAACTAACGAGGACCAGGTGTTCAAGAGGATGATATCACCCCTCTTGACATTCTGAAGGGAGCGAGTCACGCGTATTAATAACCGAGTGGAAATTTCCCAGGATTAAACAAGGAAGCCTGAATCGGAAATCGAGCTGACGTTGCTGTAAAATGACAACACCGCTTATGCGCCAGAAGAGGAATAATTAAATTTAACCCGTTTACAAGTATAATAATGAGTAAACAAGTACAGTACAGTGAATCATTTTTAATGAGAGATTTTTCAGTAAAGAGAAACCATTTAATAATTGCGCAGAAAAAAACTGCTAACGTAAGACGACGTCATTGGGGAAGTACCACGGCCTGTGTGGTGGGGATAGAGCAAAAGAAATGCAACACCCACACAATTGAGGACGAGAAATTAATTAATATCTCCGAATTGCACGATCGATTCTTAGGTGCAATGAGATTATGTGACATTGAGAAGACGAGCTTTCGGAAGGTATAATTTTTATATTTGTGGCACCATTATTTTAGAAGTTGACCACAGAAAAGGCTAGAGTCTTATTTTTTTGTAGTAAAATAGTATAAAGCTTCGGGCTTTACCAAGACAATCATGCAGTCATTCCGACAGTCCGTGAGGGGACGTGACGCTGGATCATCAGCACATCAGTATTCAGACAGCCTTGTAGGGCGTAACTCTGCGTCACATCGAAAACAGCTACCAGTACTCATTGAGGGGAGAAACGCTGTGTTACACCGCAGAAGTAATAACCGATAGCCATAGGCATCGCAGTATTAACGACTTGCTTGCCTCCATAAGGAGCGGTCAAGAAGAAATTTAAAGTATCGCCGTATTGAAATATTAGGAAAATCCTAGTTACAGGATTTAGGCCCGACTGTATACAAGTTATAGTGAAAGTTCGTAAGATATAGTCAGAGCAGGCTGCGAACGTCGGACTTAAAGGCGATAGGTCGTTAAATAGACGAACGAATAGATTAACGTACGGAAGTACCGTACCAGAAAGATAAACTGTTATTTAAATTAAAGAACCCGAAAAGGGAAGAACAGAATAAGGTTCGGAACGTACATCAGAAACGTAGGAGTGCTAAAACAGTTCAAATAGAGAAGATAGGAGACTATAAACATTATCTCCAGAAAGTAGGCGAACTATTCTAAAAGTACTAGACTCGAGAAGTACTAGCTGCTATAAACTAAATCTATAGGTCACTGAGGAGACCTCGATCCGAATAGACTTTCGCTAGGATCGATAGATAGATCTACAAAGAAGCCGTTCAAGCTAGATAAATAGCCGGTCATCCAGGATAGGAGTAGCAGAATTTGGACTCCAGGGAACAGTAGATGTTTCGAGACTTTCGCATTCTGCAGGATAGGAAGCCGACATCGAATAAATTTCATCCTTGGAAACGGGAAATTAAGAAGATCACGTGTGATAGGCTCAGAAATACGGCCTAGTGATCGAGAATTGTGAAGTGTAAAATAATCAAGATTGTGTGTTAAATTAATATTTTTAGTGTTTATTATGTGTTCAAAAGGGACACATCAGTGTATAAAAATGTCGTCAATGTTAAGTGTTTTAAATATATGTCAAAAAGTGTTTATACATAAGATGAATTCCTTTAATATGGAGTAAAAAGTTCAAAGTGGGCCCAAAAATGAAGCACCGCACAAGAATAAAGATCATGGGACGATCTTTAAAAACATGTGAGTACTAACTTTCATTTTATTTTGGTGTCAGAAATTGGTTGAGTACAAATCCACCGGAGTTTTTGAGTAAAAGGGATGTGTGTTAATAAATAAATACTGAATGAGCAAGAACGCGGTCTGAACAATAATAAAAATTTGAGAAATTATAAATGATTATGTAAAGAATAAATCCCGTAGAGGAAATAAGTGAATAAAGATGTTAATGTATTTAACAAATGTCATAAGAGCAAGCGAAATATCACTAATGATCATGAAAGATATTTAAATAAAGTAAAGTTGAGATATGAAAGAAATAGCTTTTGAGCTTGTGTAAAGAATAAAGATAATAATAATAATTAAATATGGAAATATTAAATAAAGATCAAATAAATTGATGTGAACATAAGAGCGTTAAGCCTTAATGTATATGTAAGATATGATGTTTAATGAATGTTTTTAAAAGGGAGCGATTTATCGGCAACGGAAAAGATTAATATGAGAATTAAAATAATATGAATTGTTAATAATGAGATTTATCAGTTCTTGGGAAGACAATTTGGCTTAAAATGATGCATAGCGCAAAAGAGCGCCAATAATATTAAAATGTCACGCTAGGAACGCGTAGTGGTTAAAATACTTGGTACATTACTTATGGAGGGTAGTTGATTGCAGTGAATTGATAATTGTATAAGTCCTCTATTTGTGACATAGTATCACGAGGCATTGTGTATGTATAAAAAATGGAGCTAATATATGGTTTTATTGAGCGTATGTCATATGGGCCACGGCCGACTTTAAATCGCATTTTGTATAAGTCCTCTGTAAGGGAATGGTTCCCGAGGCACGTGAAGAGATTCGAACGCAGAATCTTCTTATGATAAAGCCCCTTAATTCTTCGTCGTCGTATGTGTATTAATCTTCCCAATCAATGAGGACCCTCTCATAATTAATAAATGCCAAGGTTACGAAAGTGGTCTTTGAACCAAAGATTAGTTGTTTGAATGAGTACGGTGCAGTAAAAGCCCGGTCTCTCCCCAGAACTGAATATAATGTGGAGGTTTGTTTTGAAAGCCTTAGACAGGGAGTCGCCGTCACCCTCCGTGTCATAAATCGCGCCCGAGTAGAAGGGTCTAGCTCTCTTAAAGCGAGAGGGACCAGAAACCGTCTCGTAAGATGTTGTAAAGAGAAATGAATGCACCAGGAGTGTTTAAAGTTGTTAACGACCCGGGCGTTGAACCGAGGTCCTTGTAGATTGATATTTTCGTTTGCTTGTTCAGATCGTAGTTTCTTATATGATAATGGTCTATTAAGACATAAGAGATAAATAACCATCCCTATGGTAATAATGTATGGACGTGGGATTCCACGAGTTGATTGAAGGCGGCTAGGTTTCGGGAGTAACTATAGTTTTTTTTGACTGTGTCAAGTATCTTCACGCTCTGGGGTACACAATGGATTTCCTGATTACCTTAATATGTTTGTGAAAATAAAAGAGAGATGATAACAACTGAATGTGTGGGCATGCCCAAAATATTGAATTAGATAATTAACATAGATTTTAAATGTAATTATATATTTGTTTTTGAGAAATAAGAAAATATAAAGGATAGTGTTTGAGGTGTACAAGAATGACACCATTATTATGAAAAATGCATGGAGCCAGAAGAGCTCGGAGTTATATAAAACTTAATGTTAATGCTTTATGGAAGTAAGACTAAGTAGGAATTGATGGTTTAAGTGGAAACCATATGTTTTAAATACAATATTTGTTCTATTATATTTGTGATTCCTTGTTCATTTGGAACAAGTAGATGATTATGGGTCAGTAATTAAATTGTTAAAGTGTTTGTAGCGCCATTAATTTTATTAATTAAATGTGTTTAAATAGGATTTGATTTTGTTGTTATTTTTGCAAGTGTATCCTCTAATTGATCCAAAATATGTGAGTCACAGAGTGGGGGAACTTACCGCTGCCCCGAAATTCCGAATTGAGCTACGCTGGTATACTGTGATTGGCTTATTTCTTGCTAAAAGGGCACAATACATACATACATACATACATACATACATACATACATACAGACAGACAGATTTTTTTGAATTTTTTTTTTCGACTCTGATTCGATTGGTATAGGTTTGAACCGTGGGCGACGCTTAGTTTCCGAGATCTCGAAAAATCCTACCACGGCTATATGAAAGCCTATAGGATCTTTAGATCCGGCTTTCATAACAAGTAGGAGTCCACGCAGCACGACCTGCTTTTGATGACACGGTGGCGCAGCAGCAAGGGGCCAGCAAGAGGGGTTATAATCTCAAACAACAACTTCGTTGGCGGCAAGGCCTGCGGAATTGCATTTCGGACCATCGACCCGATTGCGAGGAAATGTAGAAAAATTATAAAATATTCTAGGCAATGCTGACACCATCACATGGTTATGAAAGCCGGACGTCCTCGGAACTGGAAAATATCTTACTGCTGTAAATACATGATTCAACTTATTGAAAAGGTTAAAAAGAGTTATTATAGATAATTTTCCGTAGATTTCAATTAGACCATCAGATGAATTTTTACCAGTTATTATATACATTTGGGCCCCATTTTTTTTTTCAAAAACCAAAAACATTTAATAACATAAAAACGGTGAGAGATATCAAAATATGATAAGGGGTAGAAAAGTTGCAAATCACTGAGATCTTACACCTGTAGATTTAACTTTTTTCGATAGGATCGACGCTTTCCAAGATATAACGATTCGAAAACAGGAATGAAATTCACGGCCCCCAAAGAAGGAAAATGGTGAGAGATATCAAAAAATCATAAGAGTTAAAAAAGTTGCTAATCGCTGAGATCCTATATCTGTAGAATTTACTTTCCCAAATATAACGGTTCAAAAAAAGTTGGAAATTCAGAGCCCCAAAAAAGATCTGGCCCTGCACCGATTTTAACGCCCAACAATAGGATTCGTCACAGTCACTAACTCTTTCAACGTACCAAATTTCAGCTTAATATCTTGAAAATTGCAACCAGTACTTAGCTAAACGCAAAAATGTCACGCACAATGGACATTTTCACGGCCCCAAAAAAAGAAAACGGTGAGAGATATCAAAAAATCGTTTTGAGTAAAAAAGTTGCATACCGCGGAGATCTTACACCTATACTTTTAACATTTTTCGATACGATCAACCGTTTCCGAGATATATCGATTCCAAAAAAAAGTTTGAAATTCAGGGCCCCCAAAAATGATCCGGCCCTGCACCGATTTTAACTCCCAACAATAGGATTCGTCACAGTCACTAACTCTTTCAACGTACCAAATTTCAGCTTAATATCTTGAAAATTGCGACCAGTACTTAGCTAAACGCAAAAATGTCACGCACAATGGACATTTTCAGGGCCCCAAAAAAGAAAACGGTGAGAGATATCAAAAAATAGTTTTGAGTAAATAAGTAGCATACCGCAGAGATCTTAGAGCTATACGTTTAACATTTTTCGATACGATCAACCGTTTCCAAGATATATCGAATCAAAAAAAAAAGTGTGAAATTCAGGGCCCCCTAAAAAGATCCGGCCCTACACCGATTTTAACGCCCAACAATAGGATTCGTCACAGTCACTAACTCTTTCACCGTAACAAATTTCAGCTTAATATCATGAAAATGGCGACCAGTACTTAGCTAAACGCAAAAATGTCACGCACAATGGACATTTTAGGGCCCCAAAAAATGGAAACGGTGAGAGATATCCAAAAATCGTATTGAGTAAAGAAGTTGCATACCACGGAGATCTTACACCTATACCTTTAACATTTTTCGATACGATCAACCGTTTCCGAGATATATCGATTCCAAAAAAGTTTGAAATTCAGGGCCCCCAAAAAAGATCCGGCCCTGCACCGATTTTAACGCCCAACAATAGGATTCGTCATAGTCACTAACTCTTTCGCCGTACCAAATTTCAGCTTAATATCTTGAAAATTGCGACCAGTACTTAGCTAAACGCAAAAATGTCACGCTCAATGGACATTTTCAGGGCCCCAAAAAAAGAAAACGGTGAGAGATATCAAAAAATAGTTTTGAGTAAAAAAGTTGCATACCGCGGAGATCTTACACCTATACCTTTAACATTTTTCGATACGATCAACCGTTTCCGAGATATATCGATTCCAAACAAACGTTTGAAATTCAGGGCCCCCAAAAAAGATCCGGCCTAGCACCGATTTTAACGCCCAACAATAGGGTTCGTCACAGTCGCTAACTCTTTCACCGTACCAAATTTCAGCTTAATATCATGAAAATTGCGACCAGTACTTAACTATACGCAAAAATGTCACATACAATGGACATTTTCAGGGCCCCAAACAAAGAAAACGGTGAGAGATATTAAAAAATCGTTCTGAGTAAAAAAGTTGCATACCGCGGAGATCTTACACCTATACCTTTAACATTTTTCGATACGATCAACCGTTTCCGAGATATATCGATTCCAAAAATAAGTTTGAAATTCAGGGCCCCCAAAAAAGATCCGGCCCTGACCCGATTTTAACGCCCAACAATAGGGTTCGTCACAGTCGCTAACTCTTTCACCGTACCAAATTTCAGCTTAATATCATGAAAACTGCGACCAGTACTTAGTTAAACGCAAAAATGTCACGCACAATGGACATTTTCAGGGCCCCAAAAAAGAAAACGGTGAGAGATATCAAAAAATCGTTTTGAGTAAAAAAGTTGCATGCCGCGGAGATCTTACACATGTAGATTTAAAGTTTTTTCATAAGACCAACCGTTTCCGAGATATATCGATACAAAAAAAAATTGAAATTCAGGGCCCCAAAAAAGATTCGGTCCAGCACCGATTTTAACGCCTAACAACAGGATTCGTCACAGTCACTAACTCTTTCACCGTACCAAATATCAGTCAGCTTCATATCTTGAAAATTGCGACGAGTACTTAGCTAAACGCAAAAATGTCACACACAATGGACATTTTCAGGGCCCTAAAAAAGAAAACGGTGAGATATCAAAAAATCGTTTTGAGTAAAAACGTTGCATACCGCCGAGATCTTACACCTGTACCTTTAACATTTTTCGATACGACCTACCGTTTCCGAGATATATCGATTAAAAAAAAGTTTGAAATTCAGTGCCCCCAAAATAGATCCGGCCCTGCACCGATTTTAACGCCCAACAACAGGATTCGTCACAGTCACTAACTCTTTCACCGTACCAAATTTCAGCTTAATATCTTGAAAATTGCGACCAGTTCTTGGCTAAACGCAAAAATGTCACGCACAATGCAAAAATGTCACGCACAATGGACATTTTCCGAGCCCCAAAAAAAGAAAACGGTGAGAGATATCAAAAAAACGCTTTGAGTAAAAAAGCTGCATACCGCGGAATTCTTACACCTGTACATTTAACATTATACGATACACCAACCGTTTCCGAGATATATCGATTCCAAAAAACATTTAGAAATTCAGGGCCCCAAAAAAGATCCGGCCCTTCACCGATTTTAACGCCCAACAATAGGATTCGTCACAGTCACGAACTCTTTCCCCGTACCAATTTTCAGCTTAATATCTTGAAAATTGCGACCAGTACTTAGCTAAACGTAAAAATGTCACACCCAATGGACATTTTCAGGGCCCCAAAAAAGAAAAGTGAGAGATATCAAAAAATTGTTTTGAGTAAAAAAGTTGCATACCGCGGAGATCTTACACCTATATATTTAACATTTTTCGATACGATCAACCGTTTCCGAGATATATCGATTCCAAAAAACGTTTGAAATTCAGGGCCCCCAAAAAAGATCCGGCCCTGCACCGATCTTAACGCCCAAATACAGGATTCGTCACAGTCACTAACTCTTTCACCGTACCAAATTTCAGCTTAATATCTTGAAAATTGCGACCAGTACATAGCTAAACGCAAAAATGTCACGCACAATGGACATTTTCAGGGCCCCAAAAAAAAGAAAACGGTGAGAGATATCTAAAAATCGTTCTGACTAAAAAAGTTGCATACCGCGGAGATCTTACACCTATACATTTAACATTTTTCGATACGACCAACCGTTTCCGAGATATATCGATTCCAAAAACAGTTAGAAATTCAGGGCCCCCCCAAAAGATCCGTCCCTACACTGATTTTATCGCCCAACAAAAGAGTTCGTCACAGGCACGAACTCTTTCACCGTACCAAATTTGAGCTCGATATCTTGAAAATTGCGACCTGTACTTCGCTAAACCCAAATATGTCACGCACAATGGACATCTTCAGGGCCCCAAAAAAAAAGAAAACGGTGAGAGATATCAAAAAATCATTATGAGTAAAAAAGTTGCATACCGCGGAGATCTTACACCCGTAGATTTAACGATTTTCGATACGACCAGCCGTTTCCGAGATATATCGATTCAAAAAAATAGGATGAAATTCAGGGCCCCAAAAAAGGTCCGGCCCTGGACCGATTTTAACGCCCAACAATAGGGTTCGTCACAGGCCCAAACTCTTTCACCGTACCAAATTTCAGCTCGATATCTTGAAAATTACGACCTGTACTTTGCTAAACGCAAAAACGTCACGCACATACGTAAATACATACATACTGAACCCATGTGCCATCAGGTCCATGGATGGTCGAATCCATGCATTTGAGGAAGAAATCAAAGAAACGTACAGTTTCTAATGTAACTTTAAGAAAGATCCAGCTAGGAGGCCAGTATAAGGTTGTGCAACTAACGAGGACCAGGTGTTCAAGAGGATGATATCACCCCTCTTGACATTCTGAAGGGAGCGAGTCACGCGTATTAATAACCGAGTGGAAATTTCCCAGGATTAAACAAGGAAGCCTGAATCGGAAATCGAGCTGACGTTGCTGTAAAATGACAACACCGCTTATGCGCCAGAAGAGGAATAATTAAATTTAACCCGTTTACAAGTATAATAATGAGTAAACAAGTACAGTACAGTGAATCATTTTTAATGAGAGATTTTTCAGTAAAGAGAAACCATTTAATAATTGCGCAGAAAAAAACTGCTAACGTAAGACGACGTCATTGGGGAAGTACCACGGCCTGTGTGGTGGGGATAGAGCAAAAGAAATGCAACACCCACACAATTGAGGACGAGAAATTAATTAATATCTCCGAATTGCACGATCGATTCTTAGGTGCAATGAGATTATGTGACATTGAGAAGACGAGCTTTCGGAAGGTATAATTTTTATATTTGTGGCACCATTATTTTAGAAGTTGACCACAGAAAAGGCTAGAGTCTTATTTTTTTGTAGTAAAATAGTATAAAGCTTCGGGCTTTACCAAGACAATCATGCAGTCATTCCGACAGTCCGTGAGGGGACGTGACGCTGGATCATCAGCACATCAGTATTCAGACAGCCTTGTAGGGCGTAACTCTGCGTCACATCGAAAACAGCTACCAGTACTCATTGAGGGGAGAAACGCTGTGTTACACCGCAGAAGTAATAACCGATAGCCATAGGCATCGCAGTATTAACGACTTGCTTGCCTCCATAAGGAGCGGTCAAGAAGAAATTTAAAGTATCCAGGGAACAGTAGATGTTTCGATACTTTCGCATTCTGCAGGATAGGAAGCCGACATCGAATAAATTTCATCCTTGGAAACGGGAAATTAAGAAGATCACGTGTGATAGGCTCAGAAATACGGCCTAGTGATCGAGAATTGTGAAGTGTAAAATAATCAAGATTGTGTGTTAAATTAATATTTTTAGTGTTTATTATGTGTTCAAAAGGGACACATCAGTGTATAAAAATGTCGTCAATGTTAAGTGTTTTAAATATATGTCAAAAAGTGTTTATACATAAGATGAATTCCTTTAATATGGAGTAAAAAGTTCAAAGTGGGCCCAAAAATGAAGCACCGCACAAGAATAAAGATCATGGGACGATCTTTAAAAACATGTGAGTACTAACTTTCATTTTATTTTGGTGTCAGAAATTGGTTGAGTACAAATCCACCGGAGTTTTTGAGTAAAAGGGATGTGTGTTAATAAATAAATACTGAATGAGCAAGAACGCGGTCTGAACAATAATAAAAATTTGAGAAATTATAAATGATTATGTAAAGAATAAATCCCGTAGAGGAAATAAGTGAATAAAGATGTTAATGTATTTAACAAATGTCATAAGAGCAAGCGAAATATCACTAATGATCATGAAAGATATTTAAATAAAGTAAAGTTGAGATATGAAAGAAATAGCTTTTGAGCTTGTGTAAAGAATAAAGATAATAATAATAATTAAATATGGAAATATTAAATAAAGATCAAATAAATTGATGTGAACATAAGAGCGTTAAGCCTTAATGTATATGTAAGATATGATGTTTAATGAATGTTTTTAAAAGGGAGCGATTTATCGGCAACGGAAAAGATTAATATGAGAATTAAAATAATATGAATTGTTAATAATGAGATTTATCAGTTCTTGGGAAGACAATTTGGCTTAAAATGATGCATAGCGCAAAAGAGCGCCAATAATATTAAAATGTCACGCTAGGAACGCGTAGTGGTTAAAATACTTGGTACATTACTTATGGAGGGTAGTTGATTGCAGTGAATTGATAATTGTATAAGTCCTCTATTTGTGACATAGTATCACGAGGCATTGTGTATGTATAAAAAAGGGAGCTAATATATGGTTTTATTGAGCGTATGTCATATGGGCCACGGCCGACTTTAAATCGCATTTTGTATAAGTCCTCTGTAAGGGAATGGTTCCCGAGGCACGTGAAGAGATTCGAACGCAGAATCTTCTTATGATAAAGCCCCTTAATTCTTCGTCGTCGTATGTGTATTAATCTTCCCAATCAATGAGGACCCTCTCATAATTAATAAATGCCAAGGTTACGAAAGTGGTCTTTGAACCAAAGATTAGTTGTTTGAATGAGTACGGTACAGTAAAAGCCCGGTCTCTCCCCAGAACTGAATATAATGTGGAGGTTTGTTTTGAAAGCCTTAGACAGGGAGTCGCCGTCACCCTCCGTGTCATAAATCGCGCCCGAGTAGAAGGGTCTAGCTCTCTTAAAGCGAGAGGGACCAGAAACCGTCTCGTAAGATGTTGTAAAGAGAAATGAATGCACCAGGAGTGTTTAAAGTTGTTAACGACCCGGGCGTTGAACCGAGGTCCTTGTAGATTGATATTTTCGTTTGCTTGTTCAGATCGTAGTTTCTTATATGATAATGGTCTATTAAGACATAAGAGATAAATAACCATCCCTATGGTAATAATGTATGGACGTGGGATTCCACGAGTTGATTGAAGGCGGCTAGGTTTCGGGAGTAACTATAGTTTTTTTTGACTGTGTCAAGTATCTTCACGCTCTGGGGTACACAATGGATTTCCTGATTACCTTAATATGTTTGTGAAAATAAAAGAGAGATGATAACAACTGAATGTGTGGGCATGCCCAAAATATTGAATTAGATAATTAACATAGATTTTAAATGTAATTATATATTTGTTTTTGAGAAATAAGAAAATATAAAGGATAGTGTTTGAGGTGTACAAGAATGACACCATTATTATGAAAAATGCATGGAGCCAGAAGAGCTCGGAGTTATATAAAACTTAATGTTAATGCTTTATGGAAGTAAGACTAAGTAGGAATTGATGGTTTAAGTGGAAACCATATGTTTTAAATACAATATTTGTTCTATTATATTTGTGATTCCTTGTTCATTTGGAACAAGTAGATGATTATGGGTCAGTAATTAAATTGTTAAAGTGTTTGTAGCGCCATTAATTTTATTAATTAAATGTGTTTAAATAGGATTTGATTTTGTTGTTATTTTTGCAAGTGTATCCTCTAATTGATCCAAAATATGTGAGTCACAGAGTGGGGGAACTTACCGCTGCCCCGAAATTCCGAATTGAGCTACGCTGGTATACTGTGATTGGCTTATTTCTTGCTAAAAGGGCACAATACATACATACATACATACATACATACATACAGACAGACAGATTTTTTTGAATTTTTTTTTTCGACTCTGATTCGATTGGTATAGGTTTGAACCGTGGGCGACGCTTAGTTTCCGAGATCTCGAAAAATCCTACCACGGCTATATGAAAGCCTATAGGATCTTTAGATCCGGCTTTCATAACAAGTAGGAGTCCACGCAGCACGACCTGCTTTTGATGACACGGTGGCGCAGCAGCAAGGGGCCAGCAAGAGGGGTTATAATCTCAAACAACAACTTCGTTGGCGGCAAGGCCTGCGGAATTGCATTTCGGACCATCGACCCGATTGCGAGGAAATGTAGAAAAATTATAAAATATTCTAGGCAATGCTGACACCATCACATGGTTATGAAAGCCGGACGTCCTCGGAACTGGAAAATATCTTACTGCTGTAAATACATGATTCAACTTATTGAAAAGGTTAAAAAGAGTTATTATAGATAATTTTCCGTAGATTTCAATTAGACCATCAGATGAATTTTTACCAGTTATTATATACATTTGGGCCCCATTTTTTTTTCAAAAACTAAAAACATTTAATAACATAAAAACGGTGAGAGATATCAAAATATGATAAGGGGTAGAAAAGTTGCAAATCACTGAGATCTTACACCTGTAGATTTAACTTTTTTCGATAGGATCGACGCTTTCCAAGATATAACGATTCGAAAACAGGAATGAAATTCACGGCCCCCAAAGAAGGAAAATGGTGAGAGATATCAAAAAATCATAAGAGTTAAAAAAGTTGCTAATCGCTGAGATCCTATATCTGTAGAATTTACTTTCCCAAATATAACGGTTCAAAAAAAGTTGGAAATTCAGAGCCCCAAAAAAGATCTGGCCCTGCACCGATTTTAACGCCCAACAATAGGATTCGTCACAGTCACTAACTCTTTCAACGTACCAAATTTCAGCTTAATATCTTGAAAATTGCAACCAGTACTTAGCTAAACGCAAAAATGTCACGCACAATGGACATTTTCACGGCCCCAAAAAAAGAAAACGGTGAGAGATATCAAAAAATCGTTTTGAGTAAAAAAGTTGCATACCGCGGAGATCTTACACCTATACATTTAACATTTTTCGATACGATCAACCGTTTCCGAGATATATCGATTCCAAAAAAAAGTTTGAAATTCAGGGCCCCCAAAAATGATCCGGCCCTGCACCGATTTTAACTCCCAACAATAGGATTCGTCACAGTCACTAACTCTTTCAACGTACCAAATTTCAGCTTAATATCTTGAAAATTGCGACCAGTACTTAGCTAAACGCAAAAATGTCACGCACAATGGACATTTTCAGGGCCCCAAAAAAGAAAACGGTGAGAGATATCAAAAAATAGTTTTGAGTAAATAAGTAGCATACCGCAGAGATCTTAGAGCTATACGTTTAACATTTTTCGATACGATCAACCGTTTCCAAGATATATCGAATCAAAAAAAAAAGTGTGAAATTCAGGGCCCCCTAAAAAGATCCGGCCCTACACCGATTTTAACGCCCAACAATAGGATTCGTCACAGTCACTAACTCTTTCACCGTAACAAATTTCAGCTTAATATCATGAAAATGGCGACCAGTACTTAGCTAAACGCAAAAATGTCACGCACAATGGACATTTTAGGGCCCCAAAAAAAGGAAACGGTGTGAGATATCCAAAAATCGTATTGAGTAAAGAAGTTGCATACCACGGAGATCTTACACCTATACCTTTAACATTTTTCGATACGATCAACCGTTTCCGAGATATATCGATTCCAAAAAAGTTTGAAATTCAGGGCCCCCAAAAAAGATCCGGCCCTGCACCGATTTTAACGCCCAACAATAGGATTCGTCATAGTCACTAACTCTTTCGCCGTACCAAATTTCAGCTTAATATCTTGAAAATTGCGACCAGTACTTAGCTAAACGCAAAAATGTCACGCTCAATGGACATTTTCAGGGCCCCAAAAAAAGAAAACGGTGAGAGATATCAAAAAATAGTTTTGAGTAAAAAAGTTGCATACCGCGGAGATCTTACACCTATACCTTTAACATTTTTCGATACGATCAACCGTTTCCGAGATATATCGATTCCAAAAAAAGTTTGAAATTCAGGGCCCCCAAAAAAGATCCGGCCTAGCACCGATTTTAACGCCCAACAATAGGGTTCGTCACAGTTGCTAACTCTTTCACCGTACCAAATTTCAGCTTAATATCATGAAAATTGCGACCAGTACTTAACTATACGCAAAAATGTCACATACAATGGACATTTTCAGGGCCCCAAACAAAGAAAACGGTGAGAGATATTAAAAAATCGTTCTGAGTAAAAAAGTTGCATACCGCGGAGATCTTACACCTATACCTGTAACATTTTTCGATACGATCAACCGTTTCCGAGATATATCGATTCCAAAAATAAGTTTGAAATTCAGGGCCCCCAAAAAAGATCCGGCCCTGACCCGATTTTAACGCCCAACAATAGGGTTCGTCACAGTCGCTAACTCTTTCACCGTACCAAATTTCAGCTTAATATCATGAAAACTGCGACCAGTACTTAGTTAAACGCAAAAATGTCACGCACAATGGACATTTTCAGGGCCCCAAAAAAGAAAACGGTGAGAGATATCAAAAAATCGTTTTGAGTAAAAAAAGTTGCATGCCGCGGAGATCTTACACATGTAGATTTAAAGTATTTTCATAAGACCAACCGTTTCCGAGATATATCGATACAAAAAAATTGAAATTCAGGGCCCCAAAAAAAGATTCGGTCCAGCACCGATTTTAACGCCCAACAACAGGATTCGTCACAGTCACTAACTCTTTCACCGTACCAAATATCAGCTTCATATCTTGAAAATTGCGACGAGTACTTAGCTAAACGCAAAAATGTCACACACAATGGACATTTTCAGGGCCCTAAAAAAGAAAACGGTGAGATATCAAAAAATCGTTTTGAGTAAAAACGTTGCATACCGCGGAGATCTTACACCTGTACCTTTAACATTTTTCGATACGACCTACCGTTTCCGAGATATATCGATTAAAAAAAAGTTTGAAATTCAGTGCCCCCAAAATAGATCCGGCCCTGCACCGATTTTAACGCCCAACAACAGGATTCGTCACAGTCACTAACTCTTTCACCGTACCAAATTTCAGCTTAATATCCTGAAAATTGCGACCAGTTCTTGGCTAAACGCAAAAATGTCACGCACAATGCAAAAATGTCACGCACAATGGACATTTTCCGAGCCCCAAAAAAAGAAAACGGTGAGAGATATCAAAAAAACGCTTTGAATAAAAAAGCTGCATACCGCGGAATTCTTACACCTGTACATTTAACATTATACGATACACCAACCGTTTCCGAGATATATCGATTCCAAAAAACATTTAGAAATTCAGGGCCCCAAAAAAGATCCGGCCCTTCACCGATTTTAACGCCCAACAATAGGATTCGTCACAGTCACGAACTCTTTCCCCGTACCAATTTTCAGCTTAATATCTTGAAAATTGCGACCAGTACTTAGCTAAACGTAAAAATGTCACACCCAATGGACATTTTCAGGGCCCCAAAAAAGAAAAGTGAGAGATATCAAAAAATTGTTTTGAGTAAAAAAGTTGCATACCGCGGAGATCTTACACCTATATATTTAACATTTTTCGATACGATCAACCGTTTCCGAGATATATCGATTCCAAAAAACGTTTGAAATTCAGGGCCCCCAAAAAAGATCCGGCCCTGCACCGATCTTAACGCCCAAATACAGGATTCGTCACAGTCACTAACTCTTTCACCGTACCAAATTTCAGCTTAATATCTTGAAAATTGCGACCAGTACATAGCTAAACGCAAAAATGTCACGCACAATGGACATTTTCAGGGCCCCAAAAAAAAGAAAACGGTGAGAGATATCTAAAAATCGTTCTGACTAAAAAAGTTGCATACCGCGGAGATCTTACACCTATACATTTAACATTTTTCGATACGACCAACCGTTTCCGAGATATATCGATTCCAAAAACAGTTAGAAATTCAGGGCCCCCCCAAAAGATCCGTCCCCTCACCGATTTTATCGCCCAACAAAAGATTTCGTCACAGGCACGAACTCTTTCACCGTACCAAATTTCAGCTCGATATCTTGAAAATTACGACCTGTACTTTGCTAAACGCAAAAACGTCACGCACATACGTAAATACATACATACTGAACCCATGTGCCATCAGGTCCATGGATGGTCGAATCCATGCATTTGAGGAAGAAATCAAAGAAACGTACAGTTTCTAATGTAACTTTAAGAAAGATCCAGCTAGGAGGCCAGTATAAGGTTGTGCAACTAACGAGGACCAGGTGTTCAGGAGGATGATATCACCCCTCTTGACATTCTGAAGGGAGCGAGTCACGAGTATTAATAACCGAGTGGAAATTTCCCAGGATTAAACAAGGAAGCCTGAATCGGAAATCGAGCTGACGTTGCTGTAAAATGACAACACCGCTTATGCGCCAGAAGAGGAATAATTAAATTTAACCCGTTTACAAGTATAATAATGAGTAAACAAGTACAGTACAGTGAATCATTTTTAATGAGAGATTTTTCAGTAAAGAGAAACCATTTAATAATTGCGCAGAAAAAAACTGCTAACGTAAGACGACGTCATTGGGGAAGTACCACGGCCTGTGTGGTGGGGATAGAGCAAAAGAAATGCAACACCCACACAATTGAGGACGAGAAATTAATTAATATCTCCGAATTGCACGATCGATTCTTAGGTGCAATGAGATTATGTGACATTGAGAAGACGAGCTTTCGGAAGGTATAATTTTTATATTTGTGGCACCATTATTTTAGAAGTTGACCACAGAAAAGGCTAGAGTCTTATTTTTTTGTAGTAAAATAGTATAAAGCTTCGGGCTTTACCAAGACAATCACGCAGTCATTCCGACAGTCCGTGAGGGGACGTGACGCTGGATCATCAGCCCATCAGTATTCAGACAGCCTTGTAGGGCGTAACTCTGCGTCACATCGAAAACAGCTACCAGTACTCCTTGAGGGGAGAAACGCTGTGTTACACCGCAGAAGTAATAACCGATAGCCATAGGCATCGCAGTATTAACGACTTGCTTGCCTCCATAAGGAGCGGTCAAGAAGAAATTTAAAGTATCGCCGTATTGAAATATTAGGAAAATCCTAGTTACAGGATTTAGGCCCGACTGTATACAAGTTATAGTGAAAGTTCGTAAGATATAGTCAGAGCAGGCTGCGAACGTCGGACTTAGAGGCGATAGGTCGTTAAATAGACGAACGAATAGATTAACGTACGGAAGTACCGTACCAGAAAGATAAACTGTTATTTAAATTAAAGAACCCGAAAAGGGAAGAACAGAATAAGGTTCGGAACGTACATCAGAAACGTAGGAGTGCTAAAACAGTTCAAATAGAGAAGATAGGAGACTATAAACATTATCTCCAGAAAGTAGGCGAACTATTCTAAAAGTACTAGACTCGAGAAGTACTAGCTGCTATAAACTAAATCTATAGGTCACTGAGGAGACCTCGATCCGAATAGACTTTCGCTAGGATCGATAGATAGATCTACAAAGAAGCCGTTCAAGCTAGATAAATAGCCGGTCATCCAGGATAGGAGTAGCAGAATTTGGACTCCAGGGAACAGTAGATGTTTCGAGACTTTCGCATTCTGCAGGATAGGAAGCCGACATCGAATAAATTTCATCCTTGGAAACGGGAAATTAAGAAGATCACGTGTGATAGGCTCAGAAATACGGCCTAGTGATCGAGAATTGTGAAGTGTAAAATAATCAAGATTGTGTGTTAAATTAATATTTTTAGTGTTTATTATGTGTTCAAAAGGGACACATCAGTGTATAAAAAAGTCGTCAATGTTAAGTGTTTTAAATATATGTCAAAAAGTGTTTATACATAAGATGAATTCCTTTAATATGGAGTAAAAAGTTCAAAGTGGGCCCAAAAATGAAGCACCGCACAAGAATAAAGATCATGGGACGATCTTTAAAAACATGTGAGTACTAACTTTCATTTTATTTTGGTGTCAGAAATTGGTTGAGTACAAATCCACCGGAGTTTTTGAGTAAAAGGGATGTGTGTTAATAAATAAATACTGAATGAGCAAGAACGCGGTCTGAACAATAATAAAAATTTGAGAAATTATAAATGATTATGTAAAGAATAAATCCCGTAGAGGAAATAAGTGAATAAAGATGTTAATGTATTTAACAAATGTCATAAGAGCAAGCGAAATATCACTAATGATCATGAAAGATATTTAAATAAAGTAAAGTTGAGATATGAAAGAAATAGCTTTTGAGCTTGTGTAAAGAATAAAGATAATAATAATAATTAAATATGGAAATATTAAATAAAGATCAAATAAATTGATGTGAACATAAGAGCGTTAAGCCTTAATGTATATGTAAGATATGATGTTTAATGAATGTTTTTAAAAGGGAGCGATTTATCGGCAACGGAAAAGATTAATATGAGAATTAAAATAATATGAATTGTTAATAATGAGATTTATCAGTTCTTGGGAAGACAATTTGGCTTAAAATGATGCATAGCGCAAAAGAGCGCCAATAATATTAAAATGTCACGCTAGGAACGCGTAGTGGTTAAAATACTTGGTACATTACTTATGGAGGGTAGTTGATTGCAGTGAATTGATAATTGTATAAGTCCTCTATTTGTGACATAGTATCACGAGGCATTGTGTATGTATAAAAAAGGGAGCTAATATATGGTTTTATTGAGCGTATGTCATATGGGCCACGGCCGACTTTAAATCGCATTTTGTATAAGTCCTCTGTAAGGGAATGGTTCCCGAGGCACGTGAAGAGATTCGAACGCAGAATCTTCTTATGATAAAGCCCCTTAATTCTTCGTCGTCGTATGTGTATTAATCTTCCCAATCAATGAGGACCCTCTCATAATTAATAAATGCCAAGGTTACGAAAGTGGTCTTTGAACCAAAGATTAGTTGTTTGAATGAGTACGGTACAGTAAAAGCCCGGTCTCTCCCCAGAACTGAATATAATGTGGAGGTTTGTTTTGAAAGCCTTAGACAGGGAGTCGCCGTCACCCTCCGTGTCATAAATCGCGCCCGAGTAGAAGGGTCTAGCTCTCTTAAAGCGAGAGGGACCAGAAACCGTCTCGTAAGATGTTGTAAAGAGAAATGAATGCACCAGGAGTGTTTAAAGTTGTTAACGACCCGGGCGTTGAACCGAGGTCCTTGTAGATTGATATTTTCGTTTGCTTGTTCAGATCGTAGTTTCTTATATGATAATGGTCTATTAAGACATAAGAGATAAATAACCATCCCTATGGTAATAATGTATGGACGTGGGATTCCACGAGTTGATTGAAGGCGGCTAGGTTTCGGGAGTAACTATAGTTTTTTTTTGACTGTGTCAAGTATCTTCACGCTCTGGGGTACACAATGGATTTCCTGATTACCTTAATATGTTTGTGAAAATAAAAGAGAGATGATAACAACTGAATGTGTGGGCATGCCCAAAATATTGAATTAGATAATTAACATAGATTTTAAATGTAATTATATATTTGTTTTTGAGAAATAAGAAAATATAAAGGATAGTGTTTGAGGTGTACAAGAATGACACCATTATTATGAAAAATGCATGGAGCCAGAAGAGCTCGGAGTTATATAAAACTTAATGTTAATGCTTTATGGAAGTAAGACTAAGTAGGAATTGATGGTTTAAGTGGAAACCATATGTTTTAAATACAATATTTGTTCTATTATATTTGTGATTCCTTGTTCATTTGGAACAAGTAGATGATTATGGGTCAGTAATTAAATTGTTAAAGTGTTTGTAGCGCCATTAATTTTATTAATTAAATGTGTTTAAATAGGATTTGATTTTGTTGTTATTTTTGCAAGTGTATCCTCTAATTGATCCAAAATATGTGAGTCACAGAGTGGGGGAACTTACCGCTGCCCCGAAATTCCGAATTGAGCTACGCTGGTATACTGTGATTGGCTTATTTCTTGCTAAAAGGGCACAATACATACATACATACATACATACATACATACATACATACATACATACATACAGACAGACAGATTTTTTTGAATTTTTTTTTTTCGACTCTGATTCGATTGGTATAGGTTTGAACCGTGGGCGACGCTTAGTTTCCGAGATCTCGAAAAATCCTACCACGGCTATATGAAAGCCTATAGGATCTTTAGATCCGGCTTTCATAACAAGTAGGAGTCCACGCAGCACGACCTGCTTTTGATGACACGGTGGCGCAGCAGCAAGGGGCCAGCAAGAGGGGTTATAATCTCAAACAACAACTTCGTTGGCGGCAAGGCCTGCGGAATTGCATTTCGGACCATCGACCCGATTGCGAGGAAATGTAGAAAAATTATAAAATATTCTAGGCAATGCTGACACCATCACATGGTTATGAAAGCCGGACGTCCTCGGAACTGGAAAATATCTTACTGCTGTAAATACATGATTCAACTTATTGAAAAGGTTAAAAAGAGTTATTATAGATAATTTTCCGTAGATTTCAATTAGACCATCAGATGAATTTTTACCAGTTATTATATACATTTGGGCCCCATTTTTTTTTCAAAAACCAAAAACATTTAATAACATAAAAACGGTGAGAGATATCAAAATATGATAAGGGGTAGAAAAGTTGCAAATCACTGAGATCTTACACCTGTAGATTTAACTTTTTTCGATAGGATCGACGCTTTCCAAGATATAACGATTCGAAAACAGGAATGAAATTCACGGCCCCCAAAGAAGGAAAATGGTGAGAGATATCAAAAAATCATAAGAGTTAAAAAAGTTGCTAATCGCTGAGATCCTATATCTGTAGAATTTACTTTCCCAAATATAACGGTTCAAAAAAAGTTGGAAATTCAGAGCCCCAAAAAAGATCTGGCCCTGCACCGATTTTAACGCCCAACAATAGGATTCGTCACAGTCACTAACTCTTTCAACGTACCAAATTTCAGCTTAATATCTTGAAAATTGCAACCAGTACTTAGCTAAACGCAAAAATGTCACGCACAATGGACATTTTCACGGCCCCAAAAAAAGAAAACGGTGAGAGATATCAAAAAATCGTTTTGAGTAAAAAAGTTGCATACCGCGGAGATCTTACACCTATACATTTAACATTTTTCGATACGATCAACCGTTTCCGAGATATATCGATTCCAAAAAAAAGTTTGAAATTCAGGGCCCCCAAAAAAGATCCGGCCCTGCACCGATTTTAACTCCCAACAATAGGATTCGTCACAGTCACTAACTCTTTCAACGTACCAAATTTCAGCTTAATATCTTGAAAATTGCGACCAGTACTTAGCTAAACGCAAAAATGTCACGCACAATGGACATTTTCAGGGCCCCAAAAAAGAAAACGGTGAGAGATATCAAAAAATAGTTTTGAGTAAATAAGTAGCATACCGCAGAGATCTTAGAGCTATACGTTTAACATTTTTCGATACGATCAACCGTTTCCAAGATATATCGAATCAAAAAAAAAAGTGTGAAATTCAGGGCCCCCTAAAAAGATCCGGCCCTACACCGATTTTAACGCCCAACAATAGGATTCGTCACAGTCACTAACTCTTTCACCGTAACAAATTTCAGCTTAATATCATGAAAATGGCGACCAGTACTTAGCTAAACGCAAAAATGTCACGCACAATGGACATTTTAGGGCCCCAAAAAAAGGAAACGGTGAGAGATATTCCAAAAATCGTATTGAGTAAAGAAGTTGCATACCACGGAGATCTTACACCTATACCTTTAACATTTTTCGATACGATCAACCGTTTCCGAGATATATCGATTCCAAAAAAGTTTGAAATTCAGGGCCCCCAAAAAAGATCCGGCCCTGCACCGATTTTAACGCCCAACAATAGGATTCGTCATAGTCACTAACTCTTTCGCCGTACCAAATTTCAGCTTAATATCTTGAAAATTGCGACCAGTACTTAGCTAAACGCAAAAATGTCACGCTCAATGGACATTTTCAGGGCCCCAAAAAAAGAAAACGGTGAGAGATATCAAAAAATAGTTTTGAGTAAAAAAGTTGCATACCGCGGAGATCTTACACCTATACCTTTAACATTTTTCGATACGATCAACCGTTTCCGAGATATATCGATTCCAAAAAAACGTTTGAAATTCAGGGCCCCCAAAAAAGATCCGGCCTAGCACCGATTTTAACGCCCAACAATAGGGTTCGTCACAGTCGCTAACTCTTTCACCGTACCAAATTTCAGCTTAATATCTTGAAAATTGCGACCAGTACTTAGCTAAACGCAAACATGTCACGCACAATGGACATTTTCAGGGCCCCAAAAAAAGAAAACGGTGAGAGATATCAAAAAATGGTTTTGAGTAAAAAAGTTGCATACCGCGGAGATCTTACACCTACACGTTTAACATTTTTCGATACGACCGACCGTTTCCGAGATATATCGATTCAAAAAAATAGGATGAAATTCGGGGCCCCAAAAAAAGGTCCGGCCCTACACCGATTTTAACGCCCATCAATAGGGTTCGTCACAGGCCCCAACTCTTTCACCGTACCAAATTTCAGCTCGATATCTTCAGAATTGCGACCTGTACTTTGCTAAACGCAAAAACGTCACGCACATACATACATACATACATACATACATACATACATACATACATACATACATACAGGCAGACTTTTTTGAAAAAAAAAATTTCAACTCCGATTCGATTGGTAAAGGTTTGAACACTGGGCGACGTGTAGTTTCCGAGATCTCGAAAAATCCTACCACGGCTATATGAAAGCCCATAGGATCTTTAGATCCGGCTTTCATAACAAGTAGGAGTCCACGTAGCACGACCTGCTTTTGATGAGACGGTGGCGCAGCAGCAAGAGGGGTTATAATATAAAACAACAACTTCGTTGGTGGCAAGGCCTGCGGAATTGCATTTCGGACCTTCGACCCGATTGCAAGGAAATGTAGGAAAATTATAAAATGTTATTCTAGGCAATGCTGACACCATCACATGGTTATGAAAGCCGGACGTCCTCGGAAGTGGAAAATATCTTACTGCTGTAAATACATGATTCATCTTATTGTTATATACATTTGGATCCATTTTTTTTCAAAAACCAAAACATTTAATAACATCAAAACGGTGAGAGATATCAAAATATGATAAGTGTAGAAAAGTTGCAAATCACTGAGATCTTACACCTGTAGATTTATTTTTTCGATAGGATCGACGCTTTCCGAGATATAACGATTCGAAAAAAAGAATGAAATTCACGGCCCCAAAAAAGGGAAAATGGTGAGAGATATCAAAAAATCATGAGTTAAAGAAGTTGCTAATCAATGAGGTCCTATATTTGTAGATTTTACTTTGTTCGATACGTTCAACCGTTTCCCAAATATAACGGTTCGAAAAAGAGGAAGACATTCAGGGCCGCAGAAAATCAAATCGGTGAGAGATATCAAAAAATCTTAAGGGTTGAAAAAGTTGCTAACCACTGAGATCTTACACCTGTAGATTTTCTTTGTTCGATACGTTCAGCCGTTTCCCAGATATAACGGTTCGAAAAAAAGGAAGACATTCAGGGCCCCAGAAAAGGAAAACGGTGAGAGATATCAAAACATCATCAGGGGTAAAAAAAAGGATGAAATTCAGGGCCCCAAAGAATGGTCTGGCCATGCACCAATTTTAACGCCCGACAAGAGAGTTCCTTACAGGCCCAATTTCTTTCCCCGTGACACATTTCAACTCGATATCTTGAAAATTCCGACCTCTAGATTGCTAAACGTAGAAACGTCACGCACAAACGTACATTTTCAGGGCCCCCAAAAAAGACAACGCTGAGAGATATCAAAAAATCGTTATGGTAAGATCGTTGCATACCGCGGAGATTTAACACTTGTGTATTTAACTTTTTTCGATATGACTAACTGTCTCCGAGATATATCGATTCCAAAACAGTTTCAAATTCAGGGCCCCGAAAAAAGATACAGCCCTGCACCGATTTTAACGCCGAAAGATAGGGTTCCTCATAGGCTCGAGCTCTTTTATCGCTCCAAATTACAGCTTGATATCTTGAAAATTGCGACCTGTACTTTGCTAAACCCAAAAACGTCACGCACATACACACAACTTCAGGGCCACAAAAAAGAAAACGATGAGAGATATCAAAAAATCGTTTTGAGTAAAAAAGTTGCATACCGCGGAGATCTTACACCTATACTTTAATGTTTTTCGATACGATCAACAGTTTCCGAGGTATATCGATTCAAAAAAAAAGTTTGAAATTCAGGGCCCCCCAAAAATATCCGGTCTTGCACCGTTTTTAACCCCCAAAAACAGGTTTCCTCACACGGTCCAACTCTTTCACCGCTCCAAATTCAGCTCGATATCTTGAATATTGCAACCTGTACTTCGCTAAACCCAAATATGTGACGCACAATGGACATATTCAGTGCCCCAAAATGGAAAACGATGAGAGATATCAAAAAATCATTATGAGTAAAAAAGTTGCATACCGCGGAGATCTTACACCTATACTTTAATGTTTTTCGATACGATCAACCGTTTCCGAGATATATCGATTCCAAAAAAAAGTTTGAAATTCAGGGCCCCCCAAAAATATCCGGCCCTGCACCGATTTTAACGCCCAACAATAGGATTCGTCACAGTCACGAACTCTTTCACAGTAACAAATTTCAGCTTAATATCTTGAAAATTGCAACCAGTACTTAGCTAAACGCAAAAATGTCACGCACAATGGACATTTTCACGGCCCCAAAAAAAAGAAAACGGTGAGAGATAACAAAAAATCGTTTTGAGTAAAAAAGTTGCATACCGCGGAGATCTTACACCTATACCTTTAACATTTTTCGATACGATCAACCGTTTCCGAGATATATCGATTCCAAAAAAACGTTTGAAATTCAGGGCCCCCAAAACAGATCCGCCCCTGCACCGATTTTGACGCCCAACAACAGGATTCGTCACAGTCACTAACTCTTTCACCGTACCAAATTTCAGCTTAATATCTTGAAAATTGCGACCAGTACTTAGCTAAACGCAAAAATGTCACGCACAATGGACATTTTCAGGACCCCAAAAAAAGAAAACGGTGAGAGATATCAAAAAATGGTTTTGAGTAAAAAAGTTGCATACCGCGGAGATCTTACACCTACACCTTTAACATTTTTCGATACGACCGACCGTTTCCGAGATATATCGATTCAAAAAAATAGGATGAAATTCGGGGCCCCAAAAAAAGGTCCGGCCCTACACCGATTTTAACGCCCATCAATAGGATTCGTCACAGTCACTAACTCTTTCATCGTAACAAATTTCAGCTTAATATCATGAAAATGGCGACCAGTACTTAGCTAAACGCAAAAATGTCACGCACATTGGACATTTTCAGGGCCCCAAAAAAAGAAAACGGTGAGTGATATCAAAAAATCGTTTTGAGTAAAAAAGTTGCATATCGCGGAGATCTTACACCTATACCTTTAACATTTTCGGATACTATCAACCGTTTCCGAGATATATCGATTCCAAAAAAAGTTTGAAATTCAGGGCCCCCAAAAAAGATCTGGCCCTGCACCTATCTTAACGCCCAATAATAGGATTCGTCGCAGTCACTAACTCTTTCACCGTACCAAATTTCAGCATAATATCTTGAAAATTGCGACCAGTATTTAGCTAAACGCAAAAATGTCACGCACAATGGACATTTTCAGGGCCCCAAAAAAAGAAAACGGTGAGAGATATCAGAAAATCGTTTTGAGTAAAAAAGTTGCATACCGCGGAGATCTTACAGCTGTACATTTAACATTTTTCGATACGACCAACCGTTTCCGAGATATACCGATTCCAAAAAAAAAGTTTGAAATTCAGGCCCCCCCCCAAAAAATCGGGCCGTGCGCCGTTTTTATCGCCCGACAACAGAATTCCTCACAGGGTCTAACTCGTTCACCGCTCCAAATTCCAGCTCGATATCATGAAAATTAAGACTTACACTTCGCTCAACCCAAAAATGTCATGCACATTTGACTTTTTCAGGGCCCCCAAAAAAACGGTGAGAGATATCAAAAAATCATTTTGAGTAAAAAAATTGCATACCGTGGAGATCTTACACATGTAGATTTAAAGTTTTTTGATCAGACCAACCGTCTCCGAGATATATCGATTCAAAAAATAATTGAAATTCAGGGCCCCAAAAAAAGATTCAGCCCAGCACCGATTTTAACGCCCAACAATAGGATTCGTCACAGTCACTAACTCTTTCACCGTACCACATTTAAGCTTCATATCTTGAAAATTGCGACCAGTACTTAGCTAAAAGCAAAAAAGTCACGCACAATGGACATTTTAAGGGCCTTAAAAAAAGAAAACGGTGAGAGATATCAAAAAATCGTTTTGAGTAAAAAAGTTGCATACCGCAGAGATCTTACTCATGTACATTTAACATTTTTCCATACGACCTACCGTTTCCGAGATATATCGTTTCCAAAAATAAATTTGAAATTCAGGGCCCCCCAAAAAGATTCGGCCCTGTACCTTCTTTAACGCCCGACAATTGGTTTCCTGACAGGGTCTAACTCTTTCACCGCACCAAATTTCAGTTCGATTTCTTGAATATTGCCACCTGTACTTCGCTAAACCCAAATATGTCACGCACTATGGACATCTTCAGGGCCCCAAAAAGGAAAACGGTGAGAGATATCAAAAGATCATTATGAGTAAAAAAGTTGCATACCGGGGAGATCTTACACCTGTACATTTAACGTTTTTCGATACGACCTACCGTTTCCTAGATATATCGATTCAAAAAAAGTTTGTAATTAAGGGCCCCCCAAAAAAATCGGGCCTTGCACTGTTTTTAACGCCCGACAAAAGGTTTCCTCACAGGTTCTAACTCGTTCTCCGCTCCGAATTTCAGCTCGATATCATGAAAATTAAGACCTATACATCGCTCAACCCAAAAATGTTATGCACAATTGAATTTTTCAGGGCCCCAAAAAAAACGGTGAGAGATATCAAAAAATCGTTTTGAGTAAAAAAGTTGCATACCGCGGAGATCTTACTCCTGTACATTTAACATTATTCGATACGACCAACCGTTTCCGAGATAAATCGATTCCAAAAAACAGTTAGAAACTCTGGGCCCCCAAAAAAGACCCGGCCCTGCACCGATTTTAACGCCCAACAATAGTATTCGTCACAGTCACTAACTCTTTCGCCGTACCAAGTTTCAGCTTAATATCTTGAAAATTGCGACCAGTACTTGGCTAAACGCAAAAATGTCACACACATTGGACAGTTTCAGGGCCCCAAAAAAAGAAAACGGTAGAGATATCAGAAAATCGTTTTGAGTAAAAAAGTTGCATACCGCGGAGATCTTACACCTGTACATTTAACATTTTTCGATACGACCAACCGTTTCCGAGATATATCGATTCCAAAAAACAGTTAGAAATTCAGGGCCCCCAAAAAAGATCCGGCCCTTCTCCGATTTTACCGCCCAACCACAGGATTCGTCACTGTCACTAACACTTTTACCGTACCAAATTTCAGCTTAATATCTTGAAAATTGCGACCAGTACTTAGCTAAACGCAAAAATGTCACACACAATGGACATTTTCAGGGCCCCCCCAAAAAAAGAAAACGGTGAGAGATATCAAAAAATCGTTTTGAGTAAAAAAGTTGCATACCGCGGATATCTTACACCTATACATTTAACATTTTTCGATACGATCAACCGTTTCCGAGATATATCGATTCCAAAAAAAAGTTTGAAATTCAGGGCCTCCAAAAAAGATCCGGTCCTGCACCGATTTTAACGCCCAACAATAGAATTCGTCAGAGTCACTAACTCTTTCATCGTACCAAATTTCAGCTTAATATCTTGAAAATTGCGACCTGTACGTAGCTAAACGCAAAAATTTCATGCACAATGGACAATTTCAGGGCCCCAAAAAAAGAAAACGGTGTGAGATATCAAAAAATCGTTTTGAGTAAAAAAGTTGCATACCGCTGAGGTCTTACACCTGTACATTTAACATTTTTCGATATGACCAACCGTTTCCGAGATATATCGATTCCAAAAAACAGTTAGAAATTCAGGGCCCTCAAAAAAGATCCGGCCCTGCACCGATTTTAACGCCCAACAATAAGATTCGTCACAGTCACTAACTCTTTCATCGTACCAAATTTCAGCTTAATATCTTGAAAATTGCGACCTGTCCTTAGCTAAACGCAAAAATGTCACGCACAATGGACATTTTCAGGGCCCCAAAAAAAGGAAAACGGTGAGAGATATCCAAAAATGGTTTTGAGTAAAAAAGTTGCATATCGCGAAGATACACCTATACATTTAACATTTTCGATACGACCAACCGTTTCCGAGATATATCGATTCAAAAAAATAGGATGAAATTCAGGGCCCCAAAAAAAGGTCCGGCCCTGCACCGATTTTAACGCCCAACAATAGGGTTCGTCACAGGCCCCAACTCTTTCACCGTAGCAAATTTCAGCTCGATATCTTGAAAATTGCGACCTGTACTTTGCTAAACGCAAAAACGTCACGCACATACATACATACTGAACCCTTCAGAATAGCAGTGTTTTATGCAAGAATCTTAGATCAAGGGGTCGCGTTCAGTTCATAGTGTGGTGTTTACGTCCGCCAAACAACGTGCTTTTCTGAGGCAAGGGTTATAGGATGAAAACTATAATTAAGAAACAAAGGAGACGAAACGTAAGATAATAACAAGATTTAATAACTAATTTGTGCATAAAAGAATAAAACAAACAAAAATAAACAAAATCCTCCCTGAATTTTTCCCTGACAGGAATATTTATCACTTTGAGGAGTCAGATTGATCTCCCCTTTTCTAATAAAATGTGGATCCATGTTCCACGACCTTGCATATGAAGTTATGTTCGCGTGATGACTACCTACGAGAAATGAGTACTTGGATGATCATTCGTTCACAACGGGTTAACAGCCACGGTGCTCACGAACAATCATCTCGTAAATCAACGTTTATGGGTATGGGCATAACATTAATAAAATTCCTTAAATCTAACTCTGACACACATATTACAACTCTACTATTTACAGGCATCTCTCTGAGACCCTTATTAGTGTGGTGACACACTTAACCAAATGAGCTGCCACAATGGCCAGATGCTCAACAACAAGGAAACACAGCGCCGCACGTGACTCACCGGTCACTGACATGGAAAATAAACAAAGAATAAACCAACAACAACAAACAACCTGAGTGGTTAAGATTACTTTATATTAACAAAATTTGCATGTTAGGGAAACGCTTCGAAGATTATCGTGTTTCGTAGGCAACTCCCATTTAATTAAACAATTTTACCATTGATCAGTTTCTCATATTTATATTTATGTTCAAGTAATTGGGAGCCAGACGTGCACTCCACTTTAATGAGCTTGCTTGCGAAACTCAGCCAGCCCTTGTGACCACAACTCACCCTTTCCACAAATACCAGTCATGTCCCCCTTCCAGTGTATATAAATAGCCGACCAGCTGGACTGTTATCTCAAGGAATCAACAGCAGCTAATATCTCCTCCAACTCAACATATGATCAGACAATAATCACATATCCATAATTGTCCTCGCAAGGATACAATATGAATCTGGTACCAAGCTGACAGAAATCAGTCTCTGCTGAAGTTCCCGCTTGTAATACCACAAAATATATACTCACAATACACACATCTGCGACTGACATAACGCCTTTCACACGGGTCTGCTGAATTAGAGCTCGCAAACATTTAACACAATATTTAAAACCTACGATAGAGCAGAATACTCTTCGTCACATATTACATTGCTCCAAAAGGCAATAATCACACTGAATCTGATCAATAATAAATCTCAACAAACTTTTAATTACCCTCCAATCTACTATATAATTATATGAATTCAGTCCTACTTCTGAAACACGACATATCTCCGAGAGACGTTTTTAACCGCACTTCGTAACATAGGCGAACACGGCCGTTCACATAGCTACGTTAGTTAACACAACACAAAGAAAAGAACTTTCCATTAACTACAATTGTGCGAGCTGCTTCCAAAACAAAAATGTGTCAGATCAAAACTAAATATACTACATTAATCACACAAGCAAAGTATTTACAAAAAATATGTCCCATAAACCATAAGTTAATTTAATAAATAATAAAATATTATTTCGTACTCATCTCTTTTTGTAGTCACCCGTCAATGAACATCAGACGCCATTCCCCAACTGGATGCTTCTTTATCTCATAGCAGCCATCTGGACGGACTGTTGAGAATTCCAAACTTCCTCTGCATTCATCGATGTCATCCTTGCGCTGATACAAAAATTAGGTTATTATACACTTTATGTTTGACTACTAAATTCGCTTGTTCAGGTACTAAATTCCCTGTCACTGTTCGTTGGCGAATTATCGACGATACTTTCCCTATAACTATAGTACAATGACTATCTATCACTGAATTTAACACTTTACAATGAATATCTTGTGTCCTCGACACATAAAATACAAGTCTATCTCTTCAGACGAACAGAATCAAAGTCCTGTGTGCTAGACACACGGAATAAAGTCTACGTCCGTAGACGCACCAAATAGAAGGCAATGTCTTCTCAGACGAACAGAATAATAATCAGTCTACGTCCGTAGACGCACCACATAAAAGTCTTGTGTTCTCGACACACGGAATAATAATAAGTCTACGTCCGTAGACGCACAGAATAATAGTAGTGTGTCCTCAACACACGGAATAAAAGTCTACGTCCGTAGACGCACCAAATAGAAGTCAATGTCTTGGCTCTTCGACACACTTATAAATGAACTGGCCCTTGGGTCTAGATGGAGGGGGATTTTATGTAAAAATTTCTCGAAATAAATGTGATACAGGAATGAAATAAATATCACTGAACTCGTAATATTGCACAGGTCAAGAATATGCCCATTAATCCTAGAATCGATCGTAGAGATTTTGTCTAGGCGATTTCCCGCGTGAATACTAGCCGCCGCGTACCCCAGCCGGAGTTGGCGCGCAAGTAGGCATTCTCTTCTCATTGGTTCTCCATTTCTAATAATTTGGCGGTTTCTAGTAGATCTTGGCGTCTTGGGAGTGTCTATTTTCTTCATCAGCCATTCACGTTACTGCATCATATTTCTTCTAGGCGCGAATATCACAATGAACATACCAGAACCATGTCTCACCGCGCGTCGCTTCTAAAATTGAGGTAGCCACACCTGTCCTTGTGATACATAGCTATGCTATTTCTTTTCATAGCTCAAGTACTTAGCCTTTTGTTAAACTGATGCAGGTATGTCCCTACTGTCTCCAACAACTGCTTGAAATTTCCTCATCACTGTCTGGCTACTTTCATGATGCTGGTTGAAATATTTATTAATTGAAGAAATAAAAAGTAGAATCATTTAACCAACATAGGGTAAAGGGTTCAATACATACATACATACATACATACATACAGACAGACTTTTTCCAATATACCACGGCTATATGAAAGCCTATAGGATCTTCAGATCCGGCTTTCATAACAAGTAGGAGTCCACGCAGCACGACCTGCGTTTGATTAGACAGTCGCGCAACATTGCGGCGAGCAAGATGGGTAATAATCTCACACAACAACTTCGTTCCGGCAAGGTCTGCGGATTTGCATTTCGGACATTCGACCCGATTGCGAGGAAATGTAGGAAAATTATAAAATATTATTCTAGGCAATGCTGACACCATCACATGGTTATGAAAGCCGGACGTCCTCGGAAATGGAAAATATCTTACTGCTGTAAATACATGATTCAACTTATTGAAAGGGTTAAAACGGTTTATTATAGGTAATTTAGCGTAGAATTCAATTAGACCATCAGTTGAATTTTTACCAATTATTATATTCATTTTTTTTTCAAAGACCAAAAACATTTAATAACATCAAAACGTAGAGAGATATAAAAATATGATAAGGGGTAAAAATGTTGCTAATCACTGAGTATATTTAACTTTTTCGATAGGATCGACGGTTTCCGACATATAACGATTCGAAAAAAGAATGAAATTCACGGTCCCAAAAAAAGAAAATGGTGAGAGATAACAAAAAATCATGTGTTAAAAAAGTAGCTAATCACTGAGATCCTATATCTGTAGATTTAACTTTTTTCGATACGGCCAACCGTTTCTCAAATATAACGGATCGAAAAAAAGGAAGAAATTCAGTGCCCCAGAAAATGAAAACGGTGAGAGATATCAAAAAATCATAAGGGTTGAAAAAGTTGCTAATCACTGAGATCTTACACTTGCAGATTTAACTTTGTTAGATACGGCCAACCGTTTCCCAGATATAACGGTTCGAAAAAAGGAAGACATTCAGGGCCCCAAAAATGAAAAGAGTGAGAGATATCAAACATCATAAGGGGTTAAAAAAGGATGAAATTCAGGGCCCCCCGAAAAGGTCCTGCCCTGCACCGTTTTCCATGCCAAATAATAGGGTTCGTCACAGGCCACAACTTTTTCACCGTACCAAATTTCAGCTTAATATCTTGAAAATTGCGACCAGTACTTAGCTACACGCAAAAATGTGACACACAATGGACATTTTCAGGGCCCAAAAAAAAAGAAAACGGTGAGAGATATCAAAAAAGCGTTTTGAGTAAAAATGTTGCATACCGCGGAGATCTTACACATGTAGATTTAAAGTTTTATGATAAGACCAACCGTTTCCGAGATATATCGATTCCAAAAAAAAATTGATATTCAGGGCCCCAAAAAAAGTTTCGGCCCAGCACCGATTTTAACGCCCCTATAATAGGATTCGTCACAGTCACTAACTCTTTCACCGTACCAAATTTCAGCTTCATATCTTGAAAATTGCGACCAGTACATTGCTAAACGCAAAAATGTCACACACAATGGACATTTTCAGGGCCCAAAAAAAAAACGGTGAGAAATATCAAAAAATCGTTTTGAGTAAAAAAGTTGCATACCGCGGAGATCTTACACCTATACATCTAACGTTCTTCGATACGACCGACCGTTTCCGAGAAATATCGATTCCAAAAAAAAGTTTGAAATTCAGGGCCCCCTAAAAATATCCGGCCCTACACCGATTTTAACGCCCAACAATAGGATTCGTCACAGTCACTAACTCTTTCACCGTACCAAATTTCAGCTTAATATCTTGAAAATTGCGACCAGTACTTAGTTAGACGCAAAAATGTCACACACAATGGACATTTTCAGGGCCCAAAAAAAAAAGAAAACGGTGAGAGATATCAAAAAATCGTTTTGAGTAAAAAAGTTGCATACTGCGGAGATCTTACACCTATACATTTAACGTTCTTCGATACGACCGACCGTTTCCGAGAAATATCGATTCCAAAAAAAAGTTTGAAATTCAGGGCCCCCTAAAATATCCAGCCCTGCACCGATTTTAACGCCCAACAATAGGATTCGTCACAGTCACTAACTCTTTCACCGTACCAAATTTCAGCTTAATATATTGAAAATTGCGACCAGTTCTTGGCTAAACGCAAAAATGTCACGCAAAATGGACATCTTCAGGGCCTCAAAAAAAGAAAACGGTGGGAGATATCAAAAAGTCGTTTTAAGTAAAAAAGTTGCATACCGCGGAGGTCTTACACCTATACATTTAACATTTTTGATACGATCAACCGTTTCCGAGATATATCGATTCCAAAAAAAGTACGAAATTCAGGGCCCCCCAAATATATCCGGCCCTGCACCGATTTTAACGCCCGACAACAGGTTTCCTCACAGGGTCTAACTCGTTTACTCCTCCAAATTTTAGCTCGATATCATGAAAATTAAGAGCTATACTTCGCCCACCCCAAAAATGTCATCCACAATTGACTTTTTCAGGGCCTCAAAAAATCAAAACAGTGAGAGATATCAAAAAATCGTTTTGATTAAAAAAGTTGCATACCGCGGAGATCTTACACATGTAGATTAAAAGTTTTTTGATAAGACCAACCGTTTCCGAGATATATCGATTACCAAAGACAATTGAATTTCAGGGCCCCAAAAAAAAATTCGGCCCAGCACCGATTTTATCGCCTAATAACAGGATTCGTCACAGTCACTAACTCTTTCACCGTACCAAATTTCAGCTTCATATCTTGAAAATTGCGACCAGTACTTAGCTAAACGCAAAAATGGCACGCACAATGGACATTTTCAGGGCCCTAAAAAAGAAAACGGTGAGAGATATCAAACAATCGTTTTGAGTAAAAAAGTTGCATACCGCGGAGATCTTACACCTGTACATTTAACATTTTTCGATGCGACCAACCGTTTCCGAGATATATCGATTCAAAAAAAAAATTGAAATTCAGGGCCCCCAAGAAAGATCCAGCCCTCCACCGATAACAACGCCCAACAACGGGATTCGTCACATTCACTAACTCTTTGACCGTACCAAATTTCAGCTTAATATCTTAAAAATTGCGACCAGTACCTAGCTAAACGCAAAAATATCACGCACAATGGACATTTTCTGGGCCCCAAAAAAAGAAAACGGTGAGAGATATCAAAAAATTGTTTTGAGTAAAAAAGTTGCATACCGCGGAGATCTTACACCTGTGCATTTAACATTTTTCGATACGACCAACCGTTTCCGAGATATATCGATTCAAAAAACAGTTAGAAATTCAGGGCCCCCCAAAAAGATCCGTACCTGCACCGATTTTAACGCCCAACAATAGGATTCGTCACTGTCACTAACTCTTTCACCGTACCAAATTTCAGCTTAATATCTTGAAAATTGCGACCAGTACTTAGCTAAACGCAAAAATGTCACCCACAATGGACATTTTCAGGGCCCTAAAAAAAGAAAACGGTGAGAGATTTCAAAAAATCGGTTTGAGTAAAAAAGTTGCATACCGCGGAGATCTTACACCTGTACTTTTAACATTTTTCGATACGACCAACCGTTTCCGAGATATATCGATTCCAAAAATAAGTATGAAATTCAGGCCCCCCCAAAATGATCCGGCCCTGCACCGATTTTGACGTCCAACGAAAAAATTCGTCACAGCCACTAACTCTTTCACCGTGCCAAATTTCAGCTCGATATCTTGAAAATTGCGACCTGTACTTCGCTAAACCCAAATATGTCACGCACAATGGACATCTTCAGGGCCCCAAAAAAAGAAAACGGTAAGAGATATCAAAAAATCATTATGAGTAAAAAAGTTGCATACCGCGGAGATCTTACTCTCGTAGATTTAACGATTTTCGATACGACTAGCCGTTTCCGAGATATATCGATTCCAAAAAATAGGATGAAATTCAGGGCCCCCAAAAAAGATCCGGCCCTGGACCGATTTTAGCGCCCAACAATAGGGTTCGTCACAGGCCTAAACTCTTTCACCGTACCAAATTTCAGCTCGATATCTTGAAAATTGCGACCTGTACTTTGCTAAACGCAAAAACGTCACGCACATACGTACATACATACATACATACATACATACATACATACATACAGACAGACTTTTTTTGAATTTTTTTTTTCGACTCTGATTCGATTGGTATAGGTTTGAACCGTGGGCGACGCTTAGTTTCCGAGATCTCAAAAAATCCTACCACGGCTATATGAACGCCTATAGGATCTTTAGATCCGGCTTTCATAAGAAGGACAGTATACCAAACCAAACATCAACATCACCGTTCACGAAACAACATGGGTCCGGCAGGTGAGGTGTTTAGGATGTCATTTCGGTTGTTGGCAACCCTGACAGCTCCTCTGACGGGCACAATATCCAGCTACCAGGATCGTTAGATTGATGTGTAACATCAATTATCTGCAATCATTTACTATGTTTTGAGTTGTTTATACCAAGAATTAGTATATGTTTTAGGAAATTAATTAATAACATTTTGATTTTGAATATGTAAATTTAATTGGAACTAAAATTACATTTTCAAAATTATGAGATGTAATTGTATACCATAGTGTTGTGGATTGTAACAAATAGTTTATATAGTAGGACAAATGAAAATAGGCCGTATAGTTCTTCACGGAACTACTTGTTTTATTTTTAAGAAAAGCGAGAAAGAGAGGTGAACGGTATGCTGATGAAGATGTAACAAGACGCGGATGAACGGGCTACGGGAATGCGATGAATGCAGAAAAAATGAGAAAGGTAAGAAAAGAGAAACAGTGAAGAGGATGTATGCGAATAATATAGAAAGAAAGGGGAACAGAAGGAGTGTTAAAAAATCCCACAACTTCTCCAATATACCAAAGCAGTTCCTGATTGAGACAACCTCAGGCGCTGTCGACAATGCCAGGTTAAGGCTATGAGAAGCGCAATGCACGTATATTGCTGTGGGGTGAGCTTCTTGGATGCACGCTTGAGCCCCTTTAAACTTTGCAATCATGGCAGCCTCCCATCGTACCCCTGGCCACGTAGGTTATTTATGTCTATATTGCTGTCTTCAAGACCTTTAATCAATGTTTTTGCCAATACGCTACCCGTAGTAGAGGTATGAACTTCAAAAATTGCTCACATATTTCATAACTATTTAAAGTATTTGGCGTTACATAACGTAAACTCAAAGAAAACTGTTCAACAGTTGAAATATCAGATGTTTCATCTGCGAGAACACTAAAAACGTAGCTTCTTTTACTTTACTTGCTATTTTTTCAGTTATTATTTGGTTACAAGCATCGACAACTTGATTTTGAAAATTCCAACTTAGTTCGCATTTTTGCCACATGACCCAAAGTGATCTTTCAAATTGTTGTCAACTGCTTCAATTCTAGCTCTGAGCAATGCACTTAGGTTCCCCTCATTTTCAAATGGTTTCCTGTCGATTTGAAACTGACTATAATCTCTATGGCCCCTAAGGACGATATTTTGCCTGCCACACAAAATAATAGTTTCTATTATTGGAATTATTCTTTTCACAGTATTTTAGGCTTGGACGCCTTTTCCTTTATCAAGATATTTGTCATCGGTTTCATTCGGCAGTCCATAACTCTTTTAAAATTAGCTGTGCTTACACATGAATCTTTATGATACTGCGAGTTTGCAAGTTTTTCAAAATTTCTAGTGCCTTTTTTCCAGTTGCAAAAACCTTCTTCAACAAGTTGCCCAGTATGTTGATCGTTACTCTTTCCTACTTCTATTTTTGAATAAAGCATACAAAGGACACAGTCTGCAGAGTCTTCAATTCCAGAATACGAAAGCCACTTGGATGCATTCTCGCTCGAAGCACTGGCACATCCTTGATTATATCATCACCAGGCAATGTGATAAAAAGGTCATCCTTGTCACCAGGACCGCAAGAAGTGTCGATGACTGTTGGACAGATCATAAGCTCCTTTTTTGGCGGTTGAGGATTTCAATCTGCCGCAAACCGAAACGTTCCATCCACAACCTGTCGAGACGGAAATTTGACACTTCTAAACTCCAAGTAAAATCAATTGCTACAGATTACAGAAATGAAATCGCAAATAAGCTGGCTAGTCACCCTGTTAGCACAAATAGTGTAGTACAGGAATGGACAACGCTTCAGAAGGTCATTACTGAGTCAGCTAAGGAAACAATTGGTTTTTTGAAGAACAAAAGACAAGACTGGTTTGATGAAAATAATGATGAAATTATTTGTCTCATCAATGCCAAACGGGAAGCCCATCTATCATTTCTACAAGATACGTCTTCCAGTGTGAAAAAATCACAATTCATGCAACTTAAGGGGAAATGTCAGGCACAAATCAGGGAAATAAAGAACAACTGGTGGCAGCGAAAAGCTGAAGAACTGCAAAGATTATCTGATGCTCGTGACCTGCGAAACTTCTGTGCAGGTATAAAGGAGGTATACGGCCCAATCCGATCATCAACAGGTACATTGAAAACTGCTGGCAATTCCGCCATTTTAACTGAACAAGGACAAATATTGGAGCGTTGGAAGGAACATTTCTCTGCACTTCTAAATCGTGCCTCCGATGTTGCCGAGGACTTTCTTCGCAACGTCCCTCAGCAGCCCCAACAACCATGGATGGCGGTTCCGCCGACATTCCGAGATTTCACTAAAGCGCTCAATCAACTAAAGCCGAGAAAGGCTCCTGGTCCTGATAACATTCCTCTGGAGTTGTTACCAAGTGGGGGTATGGCCTTGAAGACTCGACTTTTTACACTTATCCTGTTAATTTGGGAAACTCGAGAAGTATCTGACGACTTGAAGAATGCTGCCATCATCACTATCTTCAAGAAAGGCGATCGTGGTGTGTGTGGGAACTACCGTGGTATATCGCTATTATCCATTGCAAGTCAAGTTCTCGCAAGAATTCTAATAAGCCGGCTCCAAAGTATCTCGGAGAGGATTTTTCCCGAGTATCAATGTGGTTTCCGAACCTCCAGGGGCACAACAGACATGATATTCTGTGCCACACAACTCCAGGAAAAGTGCAGAGAGCACCAGAAGCCCCTGTATTTAGTTTTCTATGACCTGGAAAAAGCCTTTGATTCAGTACCAAGATTTGCTATGTGAAAAGTATTAACGCACTTTGGATGTCCAGATCGCTATGTGGAATTAGTTAAAGCTCTTCAAGATAGAATGTCTGGGAAGATTCTTCACGGTAACTCTGTATCCGATCCATTTCCAATCACTCACGGTTTGAAGCAAGGTTGTGTGCTTGCTCCAACACTCTTTGCATTGTACATGGCTGCCATGTTATATGAATCATCTTCCAACAACCCAAGCATAGAGATTAAGTTTCGCTTCGATGGTTGTCTTTTCAATCTGGCAAGACTTCGTTCACAGAGACATACCCAAGTTACCCGGGTGACAGAACTGCAGTATGCCGATGACACCGCATCTCCTGCTACGACACCTGCAGAGCTTCAACAATCCGTCAATCGCTTTAGCACTGCCTGTGATCTCTTTGGTCTCACCATCAATGCAAAGAAAACAAAGGTGCTTGCACAACCTGCACCAGGATTACCTCTTCCTGAGTTCAATATCTCCATCTTTGACTCAACACTGGAGCAGGTTGATTATTTTTCATATCTTGGTAGCATCTCGTCTAAACGGTGCACTTGACAACAGGATGTTGACAAAAGAATAGGGGCTGCCCATGCAGCATTTGGCCGTTTAATGCACCGAGTATTCATGAATAAAGACCTAAATATGCATACCAAACTCATGATGTACAAAGCTGTCGTCATCTCAACGCTACTGTATGGCTGTGAAACTTGGACATTCTATCGCCGTGATATCAAGAAACTTGAGCGCTTCCACCAACAAAAGATGAGATACATCTTGAATATCAAGTGGGAGGTCTACGTGACCAACACTGCAGTTCTCGAGAGAGCGCATCTCAATAGCATTGAGACAACTATCATCGCTCATCAACTGAGATGGTTAGGTCATGTTCACCGTATGAGTGATACCAGGCTTCCACGTCAATTCCTTTATGGTGATCTTTGCTCCGACACTAGATCTCATGGGGCCCCTTTGAAGCGTTTTAAAGACCAGTAAAAACACATCATGACGACGACTCGTATAGACATCCACTCATGGGAAACATCTGCTGGGGACCGTTTACTGTGGCGGAACACTACATCGACGGCTGTCAACTTCTTTGAGGATGAACGTCGCAGACATGAAGAGGCCAAGCGACAAGCAAGAAAGCTTCGTCAATTGCAACCCCTCCCTCCCCCGGCAATTGAGTGCAATTTATGTGGGCGCATGTTTTATGCCAGGATTGGCCTGTTTAGTCATCTAAATCACATCCACAAGCTGGTCTGAAAAGCTCTATGCTGGAAGAAGTATGTTTACTCGGAATAGAGTTACAGCCGACGACCTCTACTAGTCCAATTGATCACACTTCGAACAACAATAGCCAATAGAAAATACAATCACAAACAACAATCAACGAATCAACTTTTACAAACACCACTACTGACTCGACGCCTGACACAGAGCACAGCACAATACCTCGGGGAGAGAAATATTCACCGCTGTCCCACGCGTATCTTGCTCCAAGCATAGTTACAACAACGGCCGGAAATATCCGATCGTGTTGTGTTCACAATATATATTATTATCACACAAGTGTTGCATAAATATAGGCCTAACATAATTCTATTTTAGACCAGTAGAAAATCGCAAAATGTTCCAACGTTCCAACACTAAACATTCTGGAGTCTGTTATGCAATCAATTTTCTTGAAAGATATCATCAATGTTTTTAAAGTGTTCCCAGACTTTTTTGGGCGTGGATGAGCCTACAAAGCCGCCCCCCCCCCCTTTCAGGGTGCGGCCCTGCTTATACACCAACATACACAAGGAAATACAAATCTTAAAACAATGAAATAACATTTATAGGCTTAGTAAAATTCTAAGACAAATAATTTAAAACAAACACAAGTGGAACATGTGTCACGTCATTTAAATAATTATAAGTAATTTGAAAGGTATTGTGAATAGGCGGAACATTTTCCTAATTTGTATTACCCTAGTATATTAATACATCTCCCAATTTGTTACTTCGCATTTTGTCCAACTTCGTAACCGCTTCTGTCCTTTTCAATCTTTCCATCTCTGGTCCGAAGAGACGGCGAAACCGTCTGAGGGGGCTCGCCTGCTGACTGACACACACACACACACTTGATGTGAAGCGAATTAGAAGGTGCCTCCAAGAGAGGTCCGAGCCAGTTAAACACAGCTGCAGCTTTCCCGGTATGAGAGCGGACTTCCCTTTCAGCGTCACCATCTTGAGTACTTTTTATTATATTGTCAGTGAATGTGGTTCAGTAAAGAAAATAAAAAACAACGAGGGTATATTTCAGAGCTTTATTTGTTCTTGAGAAGGTTCTACATTCTGTTTACTGCTCTCTTCTCGTCCGGAATACCCTCGTTAGACCTGCAACAAAACGATGAAACTGTTGAATATTATAGTGAAATACTGGAAACAAAGATCGTGGGAGAATGGGTAAACAAAAAAGACGTAATGCTGGAACAAACTGCAAGGTGAAGCTTCTAGACCACTGGGTGTCATTTCAATGACAAGTGCGTTATGAAGTAAAACTAATATACTATACAGGGCGTTCAAAAATTGTTGCACATTTTTCAGGGCCTAGAATGTGGGAACATATTCATCTACATTTCATATCGCTAAATTTCGGAGTTACAAAAAACCAAATCAGGACATTTGGATCTGAAGTCTCAATTTGTACTCCGTGGCGACAGAAGGAGGAAGATGCTGTAGATTAAACGTATCAAAAGGTTGTTTTCGAAGAAAGAAAAGGATGAGAAACATTTACCTCCTACTTCTATCTCTACTTTCAGACGGTGTTAATTAAAGGATTTGCTGTGCAAGCCATCATTTTACACGTACAGAAAACCTCCAAGAATTCCACAGGAATATTCATACAGATTTGACCGATGTGACGAAAAAGGCCCAAAGAAAGGTACAAAGAATTTTTCAAAAGTTTTGTTAGAAAACTCCCTTTTTTCTGTTTTAGTTTTGTTCTTGCATTTTTGACTTATGATTTACTGATTTTTGAAGCTTTAAGCAGAGTAGGGTCAACAAATCAAGAAACTGTGATTAGATTAATGAGAAGCGGTGGGTGTATGTGTGTTGGAAGGAAGGAGTTGGCTAAGTATTGTTGCAACTCCGCTGATTGTTGTGTCCCTATCTGTTGGCACGGACTTAAGCCTATCAGCGGTTCTCCAAGATTATGTACCAGGATTGTTATCGTCTCCATACCGATAGCTTCTAATAGTGATTGCAGCACACCCCTACTACACAAGGAAACAGGAGTGGGAGGAGTATCAGGAATCAGTGAATGTTCCCTGTTTTTCAGGAAGGGAGTAAAGGAATCCGCCACATGGATACAAGGATTGAAATGATGAAAATGAATGAAATAGAAACGTTGGTTCTCACCTGCTTCACTAAATCTGGTTCTTTGGTGCTGCTAAATACCGGCTGAACTCCGTGCCCCTTGGTTAACGAGTGTTCGCGACACAACTTGCCCAATCTCCCGATTGGCGGGCAAACGACCTCTGACTGTCAGACTTCCGTCTCTGCAGTGCCTGACTGACCCCTCACACCAGAGTCCGCAGCTTTTTATAATAAGCTGACCAGGTTGAACTGGGGTTGAATGTCCGATACGGTTCCGCTTTGAACCGACACCGGGACATAACAGTATTTTATAAATTTACAAATATTATTTATTTATTCATTTATTCATTTACTCATTTATTCAGTTATTCATATATTCATTTTTTATTTACTTATTTATTTATTTACTTATTTGCCGACAGCAGTAGCTACGCTCGCTAAAGCGCAGTGTTAGGACATGGGGCCAAGTTACCTGCAGATTCAGTTTACGTGGGAGTTCGAACACCAGGTCAGCCGTCCTGGAAATGGTTTTCTGTGCTTTCCTATTTTTAACTACAGGCAAATGCTGGGACGGAACCTTTTGATAGGCCACGAGCGTTACCATACTTTTCCTTGCACTGTTTCATTCATATTCGTTCATTTCATAACTTAACTCCTTTCGTGAGGTTGGCGTCGGAAAGGGCATGTGGTCGTAAAAACCACCCTCCACATTGACTTCCGTCGCATCTCATCAACGACCCCGTTGATAAATGGGAATAACAAGGGGTATTTATTTATTTATTTATTTATTTATTTATTTATTTATTTATTTATTTATTTATTTATTTATTTATTTATTTATTTATTTATTTATTTATTTATTTATTTATTTATTTATTTATTTATTTATTTATTTATTTATTTATTTATTTATTTATTTATTTATTTATTGTAGATTTCTCGTGAAGGACTATGTTCCAATTGGCTCAGGCAAGTAAATCATTTCTGCAGAAAAGAAATCTGTTGACATCGAATATAGATTTAGGTGTTAGAAATTCATTTTTGAAAGCCTTTGTCTGGAGCGTGGTGCTCTATGGATGTGAAACTTGGACTATTGGTGCAGCAGAAAACAGGACAATAGATGCGTTTGAAATGTGGTGTTACAGGAGAATGATGAAGATTAGATGGATAGATAGAGTAACAAATGTAGAGGTATTAAGACGACTGGGAGTGAAGAGATGTTTCTGGTGACTGCTAATGAAGAGAAGAGATACGTTGGTATAGGAATAGCAAACTTAGTTCAAGGGTCGAGGACAAGAACTGTACGGGTAGATCAAGGTTAATATATGTTAAACAGATTGCCTCCAATGTTAGGTGTGGTAGCTATGTGGGGATGAAAAGATTAGCTCAGGACACGGAGGCTTTGAGGGTTGTATCAAAACAATCTGAAGTCTGAAGACTCAAGCACACATCTATGTATCTGACTCTTACCATTTTATAGGAATTCCAGAAACATTATGAGTAAAATCAATGTTCTACATCTGCTACAACTTACTTGATTGTCATGTTAACCTTTCATGAAGCACGACTGCATTGCGGCCGCTACTTCACATTCGTCGAAAGTTGTCTTTGCCTTGGCTTCAGCTGTTCAACAAAATAAAACAAAGTTCTTACTCATTAATAAAGTGTGTCATAGAACATGGACTCATTCAATACAGATCATCAATGTGGAGGAAGTTAAAGCATGCAACTACCGGTGTCCTTTTCTAAAGCAGTTCAGCAATTAATGTATTCGCTTCACTCTTCCGAAGGGACAAGATGAACAAGCTCTCTGTTCGCAAAGCATGTTCCTATGGAAGGGGGAGGTTCAAAATATGATAATTTTGTATTTTTAAATATCGGTAAAATTTGCTGAAGAGATTGGTGTATTCTCCATAGATGTATTGTAATTGTAAGACATTGAAACTAATTTAAATGATGTCACGATTGTTATTTGACTTGATTGTACGAAAATTGCAAACTTTTACTTTTAAAAATCTATTTATAAACAATTTTGTGTAGAAACCTGGGGATTTTTGTTTTGTTTTGTAGAGGATACACCAGTCATATGTTGGTATGATACTAATGGTGGCAACAGAAGCATAATTGACGAGTACATTGTGTTTCTGGTGATAATAAATAGCATATTTTGTATTGTAGAGGAGACTCCATTTTATATGTTGGTATAACACTAATGGCGCCAAGAGAAGCATAAAGGACAGACTAAGCGAGGATCGACCTCCCAAGATGCACCTAGCGACTTGCAGCTGGAAAGCCAAGGCCGAGTGACGTCAGGTGAAGTCGTGTGAGAGGCGAGTGCAGGGACGTTTGTCATGGAGACACTCACTTCTGATTTCATGAGCCGGGCGGATCTCTCTAGTTTATACGAGTGGAATCGTGCCGCACGGTGTCCTTACTGTATATTTCGTAAGTTCCATTGAGCCGATTTTATCTTTCCGTCCACAATTGCGGACTTGACTGGACTTATAAAATTGCAGAGTGTTAAGTTTCTCCATGCAACGTGAAGAGAACTCTGTTTATTTCAAGGATTAGTAGTAGCTTGTTCAATGTGCATGCTACAGCTCTCGCAGCATTGACACGCAGTACAACTAATCTACGTGGACATATTTTATGCAACCTGTTCTGAACTCAGAACTGAAGTGAACTTAGATATTTGAATGCTTCTCGAATATTCTTCAGAATACCTTATGCATAGCAAATTGCTATCGAAAGGAATAACCTTATGGTTTTCTGACTATATTATCATGAACGCTTTAGTAGGAATACATGGACATAGAATGCAGAACTGGAGCATTGACTACGTAAAGTAACCGTGATATACAACTTCGCCGGAGATGTTTCTAGAACGTTTTCTGATCACGTTTGCCATGATATATAATTATTTCGAATTCATGGATGAGACTGGAGTGAACCACGGATATACTACAAAATTACGCTGCTGCTACCATATAAAGATCGTCTTTGAAGAGATTAGGAGTTAACAATCGTTTTGTACGATCTCCCAGAATATACCGGATTTTGTGTATAGTCCCCAGCCAGGAAGGAACCGAGAGGAGACTTGTTCCAGGTTCGAGACCAGGATGATGGATTCGTTTACTGATGGCTAGTATATTTCTGGAAACCAGACTCGGACATATGTTCCGAATGACGCCTCTTCATCGTCCAGCTCAAGGTAGACGTCTCACATCGTTTGGTAGAAGTTGAGCATTGCTATTTAGTTGTTGCCAGTTGCCAATTTTTGTAATTAGAATATTTGATGACGGGATTTTAAGTCTGATAATTCCTTGTCAGTCTCGATCTCAGATCTATTTCTTTCCGTTCGTTTGACGAACATATACTTTTCATATCTTTTTAGGATATTCTACTTCCTTCTTTGTTTTTGAGTTCAATTCAGTTGTAGCCTAACTTTCTGAAATATTCAATCGTTGTGAAGATCCACAGTTAGGGGATGATTTGCGTTTAGTATAAGTGATTTAAGCATTCTTGCATCGTCATGTTTTTTGTTATTTCGACTCCCAGTAATTTATTTTCTACACATTTAAATTCGATAGACATTGGGATGATTTTGAATTTCATGGTTATGTGATGGTTTTTGAGAAATGTGTTGTCGACCATTCCATTTCCATAGGATCCCATTTCTCGATTGAGACAGTCCATTCTATGAAAGACCCTAATGTTTCACAGGTGTATAACTCCGTTATCCGGGAATGACTTATGGTGTAGGGGATTTCTTAGTTTGTTCAGTTTTTCTGGAGAGGTGAACTTTCCTCATTCTTGACTAAATTTAATTTTCGTATCAACTTATTTTGGATTAGATTTATCTTTTTTATTCTCGTTGGAGATTTTATTGGTTTTCAACATCGGAATTTTCTTGAGACTTGGAATTTAATTCTGACTGACATTTTTCTAAAACACTATCATAATTTACGAAGTCAAGTTCAAATATGTATATATATATATTTTTGATAATCTATCACAATGTCATACTCAAAAATGTATATTTATTAAGCTATGAAAAGAATTCATTCTTCGAAAATACTGTTATTAAGATTTCTCACGTTAATTAGTCAGAGTGTGAATTATAATTGAAGAATAATTGATAATGAAAATGAGTTTGTGGATTACTGTAACCACGAGATATATGGTCAAATTTACAGAAAGTTTTTCGATCACTGTGACAGTGACGATTATTAAGAAATTATAATGTGAATCTGAATGAATTACAGTGTGATGTCCAAGTGTTGGGAGGAATATAGTTTAAGTTTGTGAAGTACAGTGTGATGTACAAGTTTTGAGGGGAATATAGTTAAAGTATGTACGTTTTTTCCATGGTGTTGTAAAATACTTAAGTAAAGTATTTGAAGATATGAGGATGTACATGTAGTACATAATTACGTCTTTTGAGACCTTGTCATCGCCCGACGTATGATTTTTCAATCAATTAGTGGTAGCATCTTTTAAGATATTTGCTGTAGTAATAGTAATAGGTCGTTGCGGCATGACTGTTGGCAGTCGCTCACATCCGGGAGGCGAGGAGGTTCGAATCCCCCCGCCGGCAACCTTGAAGATGGTCTTCTGTGGTTTCTCATCTTCCTTCCAGGCAAATGCCGGGGTTGGTCCTTAACTATAGGCCACAGCCGCTACCTTCCAACTCCTCGACCCTCCCTTCCAACTTTCCTCCCCAACGGTACTTGTAGCTCACCCATTGGGTGTCCGTCTCGAAGCAGCTACAAAACTGGCGAGCAGAACATGTCCTCGGACACTCCCGGCACTAAAAGCCATACGCTTAAATAAATAAATCCACTTCGTACTTCATATTAATGAAATATAATGAAACATTTGTCTATTTCTGAGAATTTTGTGAGAACAGTTATATTCATGTAATCTATTCCGAATAATTTGTATTTTCTTATACCACAATGTGGACTTATATATTTAGCTGAGCTTTGCCACTTGGTAAAATTACATCTGAAGTGACACTATCATATCTAATTTAACCCAATAAGGAGGTGTATAGGTGTTGAAAATGTTCATTCGATTATGTTTCAGAAAGAAACAACTGAAAATGTAATTAAATGTATATCGTTGTATATAATTTAATTTAGGGTAATATTGGGTGACCAGACGTCCCGTTTTTAACGGGATTGTCCCTTCTTTCAGTAGTTCGTCCCGTAGTCTCGACAAATCTTTGACGGGACGCAAAATGTCCCGTTTTCTTAACATTCGTCCCGTTACGTCCCGTTTTCTTGAGATATTTTAATGTGTGCGCAGTTTTGAGTACATGCTTTACTGAATTCATTTGTTTTTCTGTATCCCAAGATTCAAATATTTTCCGAGAGATACTTCGTAGAATGTATTGCCAATCAACCAACGCTATAATTCTCTATCCTAGGGTAATTTCGCAAATAATTCTCTTTCATAGGGTTAATTTTGTAGGCTGTGGTTGGCATACATGCCGATGCATGCAGAATAACAAATTTGTAACATAACACCATCGTTGCGTGCGTGGGAAACTTTGTTTTATTGTAAGTAATGGTGCTTGATACATAAAACTTCACGTTTAACGTCTTATAATGTTTACAAGCTTATGTCTTTCAGTACTCTATACTTACTAATCGTGACCAGTTGTTCCGCAATATTTTATCAATAGTTGAGAATGCCGAAACGAAAGTGTAATTTCTCGGATGTATTAAAGGAAGAATTTCCTTTTCTTAAGGAAGATCAAGACAAAATAGTCTGTACATTGTGTAAAGGTGCGTTTTCTATCGAAAATGGCGGTCGATCGGACATTTTTCCAACATATACAAAAGAAGAAGCATAAAGTGGCAGAGGCTGCTAAGAGTTCAAGCCATAAATTATCCTCCTTCATGACAACACAAGGGAAAGAGGATGAATAAGGGAAACGTCTTGCTGCTTTAGAAGGTGTGTTTACTATTCATACGGTTAAACATAACCACTCCTTCAGATCGATGGATTGCACATCAACTCTTGTGCGTACTTTATTTGAAAGGAAGTTTACATGTGGGAGAACCAATTATGAGGCAGTCGTAGTTAATGTCTTAGCTCCTTTTGCGTTAAGCGAAATCACCAGTGACTTGAAAATTGCCAGATAAGTATCAGTTATGGTAGATACTTCAAACCACAACAACTTGAAATTACTTCCAGTACTTGTAACGTATTTCGTACCAAATGAAGGCGTTCAAATCAAATTTCTTGAGTTTCAAGCACTTTCCGGGGAAACAGCACAGATGCTAGCAAACCACATTCTTCACATCTTGGATCAATACAAGTTAACTGACAAAGTTATTGCTTTCTGTGGTGATAACTGCAATACCAACTTCGGTGGGGTTGGATGAAAAGGCACCAACAATGTTTTTTTTGTTAAGACAGGGGATAAATGAAAACATTTTTGGAATAGATTGTGCTGCCCACATTGTACACAACGCTATACAGACAAGAGCAGACATTTTACCTCTTGATGTTGACACAATTGTTGATAAAGTGTTCCAGTATTTTCACATTTATGCTGTTCGAGTGGCTGAATTGAAGAGCTTCTGTGAGTTTCTGGATGTAGAGGACAAGCAGATATTGGGAAGTGTAAAAACAAGATGGCTTTCTTTACAACCAGCTAATAACAGACTTATTGATATGTTTGATAGTCTCAAGTCTTATTTTCTTTCAAAAGAAAAGTGTCCTAGAGTGCTAAAAGACTTTTTCAGTAATCCACTATCCTTACCTTGGCTTCATTTTACTAATTCACAACACAAGGTGTGTGTAAACACAATAAAGAAAATTGAGAAAGACAATACCGGTATATGTGGCAGTGAAGTTGCTAATGAATTACATGCCTTGAAAAATAAGCTTGGGTGCAGGAAGGACCAGAATTTTCGAACATTCATAATGATCTATTTACTAAAGCAATTAGAAGATGGTGGTTTGATCAATGATCATAAATTTACGGAGTCAGCGAACAGTTTTTGTATCACTTTCCTTCAATACTTGGAGAACTGGACACTACCCTTCGATAAACTGAAAGAACTTCAGTGGGTTCAGCTGAATGGTCCTCCATTGTGGAATGAGGTTCAGCAGTGTGTGCAGTGGATTGCAGAATTGACAGTCATTCAGAAAAAGTAATTGATGAAGGTGAACTATTTGATGAAGTAAGACATGTCCAAAACATTTTTTAAGCAAAAAGTGAAATCTGGAAGATAAATGGTACAGCAACTGAAGATAAGTGGGTTGAGATATTTAGTGTTAAGGACTGGGAAAACATTGAATACAAATGTATTGCGTGTCTTGTGACCTTTGCTTTGACGCTTCCTGGAACTAATGCAGCCTTAGAGAGAGTGTTTTCAATTATCAATTGTATGTTGTCAGATGAAAAGAACAGGCTCAATGTTGAAACTGTTGACCAAGACACATTTTCGTGATGTATCTTGCTCAAGTTTCTATAAATTTTTGTTAGAACACCCAAACCTTTTGAAGGAAATTCATAACTTTTTAAAGTATATAAAAAGAAAAGACTGACCCAGATATTGGATGTGAATCGGTTTTCTTTGTCGAGGATTCAATATAGCCTATAAGTGATATTTTTTTAAATTAATCTGTTAGGTTGTATAATTTTTAGAATATGTTTGAGAGGGACTATATAGACGTGATTTAATAAATGCAATATACTATATCATGTTTTAGTGAATAAAATATTTGTTTTGAAATTAAATATCATAAATATTTCACAAATGCCCAATTATAGTATCCGCTTTCTCGACAGACAATAATTGACGCGTCATGCCAGAGTGTCCTTTTTTATTATCAGAATCTGGTCTCCCTAGGGTAATATAATGTGTTTTATTGATGAATTCAATTCACTATTTATGATGTCTGAAATTCGTTACATAACGTATCGCCAGCATGCAGGACATAATGTTGCAAAGGAAGTTTAATTTGCCACTTCGGTGTTGTTTAGCACAATGTTATTTTCCTTGAATAATTTTTATCTCACATTAATTTTATTGGAGAGTTATAATTCATAATAATCGTATAAGGTTATGTCGCGAGTTCCAATGTGCTTTTCCTTGATTTTTCTCACTTTTCTGAGATAAGTTTTATCTTTCGACCTTAGCTAGTTTTCTTTGTGTGCAATTTTGTCTGTATTTGCACAATTTTGGTTTGTTGATATACACCCTATATATTTCCTTCAACTGTTGGTAGGATGTGTTTTTTTTAGCCGGGCATTTTCAGAATCTACGATCCAGTGTTCTTCTTTGGATTCAAAAGGTATTGGTAAGTGATAAACGGGCACAGTACTATCCAGCATATGCCTGAAGATGAAGTGGGAAACCACGGAAAACTACTTCGAGGAGGGATGAGGTGGGGATCGAACCCTCTACTATTCATTTGGACCACCCGAGGCTGAGTAGACCCCATTCTAGTCCTCATACCAATTTCAATTTTCGTGGCAGATCCGGGAATTGAACCTCGGTCCTCCAGGGTGGCAGCTAATCATTCTGACCACTATACCACGGAGGTGACGTGATGTTAAATATTGTAGCATATTTCGAACCAGATCAGGGACTTAAATCTCCAATGGTTAAATTTCAGAAAATAATATTATTGTTTACGTACACTTGACCCAGTTTCTCAGGAACTAAAAGAGTTGATAGTTTCAGCATTGATTTATCATGCTGCGTTTGTTGGTTGATAGTAATATTATTCAGCCAAGTGCAAAATAACACTTATAATACCCCTAAATTGAAAAACATATACCCCTATTTTTAAAAATTATATAATTATGTAACAGAAAGCTGTAGATTAACGTTTTTACTAGAGTGAAAAATAGGTATACACTAACAACTGTAAAAATTACATTTTTACTCTCTGTTAGACGCGTGGATTACTATTGTAATCCAAGTTCATTTTGTTTTATATCTGCGAACATTATACACTAGCTTTTGACACAGTCATACTGTTCTGTACATTTCCTAGAAGGTCTCCCAAAATATAATTGACTCACACTAGCGCTCATAGTGGTACAAAAGGCAAACTGCTAATCGAACAGAAATTATTGAGTTTCATTAACTAACACTAGCACTCGTACTGGTAGAAAAGGTAAACTGCTAATCTAATCGACCAGATACGGTGGAGTTTCATTGAGTCACACTAACGCTTGTAGTGGAAGAAAAGATAATCCGCTAATATAATCGACCGGATAAGGTTGAGTTTCATTGACTAATGTTAGCGCTCGTAGTGGTAGAAAATGAAAACTGCTAATTCAATCGACCAGATATGGTTAAGTTTCATTGACTCACTCTAACGCTCGTTGTGGTAGAATAGGCAAACTGCTAATCTAATCGACCAGATAAGGTTGTGTTTCACTGACTAACACCAGCGCTCGTATTGGTAGAAAAGGCAAGCTGCTAATCTAATCGGCGAGATAGGGCTGTTTTTATTAACTCACACTACTGCTTGTAGTGGTAGAAAAGGCAAACAACTAAACTAATAGCCTGGATATGGTTGAGTTTCACTGACGCACGCTAGCGCACGTAGTGGTAAAAAGACAAACTGCTAATCTAATCGACCGGATTTGGTTGATTTTATTGACTCACACTAGAGCTCGTAGTGGTATAAAAGGGAAACTGTTAATCTTTATCGACCGCGTATGGTTGAGTTTCATTGACTCACACTAGCGCTCGTAGTGGTTGAAAATGCAAACGTCTAAACTAATCAACCGAATTTGGTTGAGTTTCATTGATTCACAGTAACGCTCGTAGTGGTAGAAAAGGCAACCTGCTATTCCAGTCGTCCGGATATTGTTGAGTTTCTTTGACTCACATGAGCACTCCTAGTGGTAGAAGGGGCAAACTGCTAATCAACCAGATATGGTAAAATTTCATTGCCACACAGAATCGCTCGCAGAGGTAGAAAAGGCAAACTGCTGATCAAATCGATCGGATATGGATGAGTTTCAGCGACTAACACTAGCGCTCGTAGTGGTAGAAAAGGCAAACTGCTAATCTAATAGACCGGATAAGGTTGAAATTCATTGACTCTCGCTTCCGCTCGTAAGTGATTGAGAAGGCAAACTGCTATTCAAATCGACCTGATATGGTTGAGTTACATTGACTCACACAAATGCCCGTAGTGGTAAGAAAGTCAAACTGAAAATCTAATTGCCCGGATATGGTTGAGTTTCAGTGACTAACACTAGCGCTCGTAGTGGTAGAAAAGGAATCATGCTAATCTAACGAACGGTTATGGTTGAGTTTCAATGACTCACACTAACGCTCGTATGTGTCAGAAAAGGGAAACTGCTAATCGAATCGACCGGATATGGTTGAGTTTCAGTGACTAACACTAGCGCTCGCACTGGTAGAAAAGGCTAACTGCTAATCTAATCGGCCAGATATGGCTGAGTGTCATTGACTCACACTAGCGCTGGTAGAGGTAGAAAAGGGAAAATGATAATCGAATCCACCGGATATGGTTGAGTTTCATTGACTAACACTGGTCCTCGTAGTGGCAGAAAAGGCAAACCGCTAATCTAATCGACAGGATATGATTGAAATTCATTGGCTCACACTAGCAATCGTAATGGAATAAGAGGCAAACTGCAAATCGACCAGACATGATTGAGTTTAATTGCCTAAAACTAGCACTCATACTGTTAGAAAAGGTAAACTTCTAATCTAATCGATCAGATAAGTTATAGTTGCATTGGGTCACACTAACGCTTGTAGTTGTAGAAATGGTGATCCGCTAATATAATGGACCGGATCAGGTTGAGTTTCATTGACTTACACCAACGCTTGTAGTGGAAGAAAAGGTAAACTGCTAATCTAATCGACCGGATATGGTTGTTTCATTGACTCACTCTAACGCTCGTTGTGGCAGAAAAGGCAAACTGCTAATCTCATAGCCCGGATATGGTTGAGTTTCACTGATTTACGCTAGCTAACGTAGTGGTAGAAAAGTCAAAGTGCTTATCTAATCGACCGGATATGGTAGATTACATTGACTCGCACCAGCGCTCGTAGTGGTAGAAAAGGGAACTGCTAGTCGAATCGACCGCGTATGGTTGAGTTTCATTGACTCACAGTAACGTTCGTAGTGCTAGAAGAGAAAAACTGCTAATCCAATCGACTGGATATGGTTGAGTTTGCTTGTCAACATTAGCGCTCATAGTGGTAGAAATGACAAACTGCTAACCGACCGGATATGGTGGAGTTTCTTTGACTCACAGCAGCGCTCGCAGTGGTAGAATAGTCAATCTGCTAATCTAATCGATCGGATGTTGTTGAGTTTCATTGACTCGCACTAACGTTCGTAGTGGTAGAAAGGGAAAACCTGCTAATCTAATGGTCCAGATAAGGTTGAGTTTCATTGGCTAACACTCGCGCTTGAAGTTGTAGAATAGGCTAACTGCTTATCAAATCGACCGGATATGGTTGAGTTTCATTGACTACCACTAGCGCACGTAGTGGTAGAAAAGGCAAACTGCTAAACTAATCGACCGGATATGTTTGAGTTTCATTGACTCACACTAACGCTCCTAGTGATTGGAAAAGCATACCGCTAATATTTTCGACCGGATATGGATGAGTTTCATTGACTAACACTAGCGCTCGTAGTAGTAGAATAGTCAAACTGCTAATCTAATCGATCGGATGTTGTTGAGTTTCATTGACTCGCACTAACGTTCGTAGTCGTAGAAAGGGAAAACCTGCTATTCTAATGGTCCGGATAAGTTTGAGTTTCATTGGCTAACACTCGCGCATGAAGTGGTAGAATAGGCTAACTCCTTATCAAATCGACCGGATATGGTTGAGTTTCATTGACTCACACTAGCGCTCGTAGTGTTAAACGCAAACTGCTAAACTAATCGAACGGATGTTGTTGGTATTCATTGACTCACTCTAACGCTCGTAGTGGTAGAAAAGGGAAGCTGCTAATCTAATCGATTGGTTATGGTTGAGTTTCATTGACTCACACTAGTGCAAGTAGTCGTAGAAAAGGCAAACTGCTAATCCAATCGACCAGATAAGGTAGAGTCTCATTGAGTCAAACTAACGCTCGTAGTGGTAGAAGAGGCAAAATGCTAATCTAATTGACCGGATAAGCTTAAGTTTCATTGGCTAAAACTAGCGCTTGATGTGGTAGAAAAGGCAAACAGCTAATCGAACGGATATGATTGATTTCATTGACTTACAGTACTACTCGTGCTGGTTGAAAAGGCAAACTGCTAATCTAATCGACCAGATATGGTAGAGTTTCATTGAGTCACACTAGCGCTCGTAGTGGTAGAAAATGCAAACTGCTAATCTAATTGACCGGATATGGTTGAGTTTTATTGACTCACACCAGCGCTCGTAGTGGTAGAAAAGACAAACTGCTAATCTAATCGACAGTTTATGATTGAGGGTCATTGACTGACACGTGCGCTCGTAGTGGTGGAAAAGGCAAACTGCTAATCTCATCGACTGGATATGGATGGGTTTCATTGAGTGACACTGGCACGCGTAGTGGTAGAAAAGGCAAACTGCTAATCTAATAGACCGGATATGGTTGAGTGTCATTGACTCACACTAACACTCTCAAATGTTAGAGAAGGAAAACTGCTATTTAAATCGACCGGATTTGGTTGAGTTTCATTGACTCACTCTATTGCTCGTAGTGGTAGAAAATTCAAGCTGCTAATCTAATCGACCGGATGTGGTTGAGTTTCATTGTGTCGCACTTACGCTCGTAGTGGTAGATAAGGCAAACTGCTAATCTAATCGACAATATATGTTTGAGTTTCGCTGATTTACTCTAATGCTCGTAGTGGTAGAAAAGGCAAACTGCTAATCTAATAGACGGGATATGATTCAGTATCATTGATTACCAGTATCACTCGTATTGGTAAAAAGGCAAACTGCTAATCTAATCGACCAGGTAAGCTTGATTTTCATTGACTAACACTAACGCTCGTAGTGGTAGAAAAGGCAAACTGCTAATCTAATTGACGGGATATGATTATCATTGATTACCACTATCGCTCGTATTGGTAGAAAAGGCAAACTGCTAATCTAATCGACCAGATATGGAAAAGTTTTATTGAGTCACACTTATACTCGTACATATAGAAGAGGCAGACTGCTAATCTAATTGACCAGGTAAGCTTGATTTTCATTGAATAACACTAGCGCTCGTAGTGGTAGAAAAAGAAAACTGCTTATCTAATCAACCGGATATGGTTGAGTTTCAATGACTCACAGTAGCGCTCGTACTGGTAGAAACGGCAAACTGCTAATCTAAACCGCTGGAGATGGTTGAGTTTCATTGACTTACACTAACGCTCGTAAGTGTTAGGAAAAGCAAACTGCTAATCTAATCGACCGGATGTGGTTTATTTTCATTGAATCACACTAGCACTCGTAGTGGTAGAAAAGGCAAACTGATAATCCTATCAACTGGATATGGTTGAGTTTTATTGACTCACAGTAGTGCTCGTAAGTGTTAGAAAAGGCAAACTGCTAATCTAATCGACCGGATATGGTTGAGTTTCTTTGGCTAACACTAGCGCTCATAGTGGTTGAAAAGGCAAACTTCTAATATAATCGACCGGATATGGTTGAGTTACATTGACTCACACTAACGCTCGTTGTGGTGGAAAAGGCAAACTGCTAATCCAATCGGCCGGATATGATTAAGTTTTTGGTGAATATACATCAGTCTACCGTTGTCATCATGCTTGCTCCTCGTAAGAAACGTTTAGTTTTTCCTTTACGTTTGGAAAAGTGGAGAAAACAAAATTCTTAAATACACATTCGTTGATTAAGAAAGGGATTGCTTTTTTTAGGAATAAATAAAGTATGTATTCTGGTTTTTGTATTTGTTTTGTCCAGCTGATCAAACAGATCTTGGAAATATGTGGAGCTCACGGAAAGGATAGTGAAACATAATAAGCCCGACATTGTGTACTTTAACAAAATATTCCCTGAGACGGCAGGATTTATGTTGGCAATTAAGGACCAAGTCATCCCTACTAGAAGGGATCTCAAGGTCATCAACCGTCACTTAGTGACGATAAATGTCGCAATGGGCGTCATGTCCCTGAAAGTATCCAATATATCACCTCTGGATGCACGCAGCCGTCAGGAACAGAATGTAAGCGCAGGCATGATGCTGTATCAAATATCCTGCACCAAGAGCTGGCTGGGAAACTCCGACTTAACCGTGCTACCAATATGTTCCAGAGAACGCGGCTGACAAAGAAAATTTCAGGCAGAACTGGGATTGGAATGTGCTCACCAAAATTACAGTGAAACATGATAGGTCTGCCATACTGATCTTCAACAAAAGACTGAAGGAAGTCACGCTGATTGATGTTGACATTCAGAATACGCACAACCTGCAGGCCAAACATCCTGAAAGGGTGTTAAAATATTTGAAGCTGTTGGAGCCTAATACGAGACAATGGCAGGTCAAGAAAGTTCGAATTTTACCAATAGCCATCTCAAGCACTGGTGTGGTTCCTTAACATGTTCTGCAAGGGCTAAAAGAGCAGAAAGCAGTGACACTGGCTACAACTAGGATAGTTCGTAAATTGATTGGCAGTGATCTAAATTAAGGTGATGAATATGCCTTGACTCAATGCAATCTGCTAAGTGCTTTGTATTTTACCAGACAATGATTTAAAAATGACGGTGATATAATAATTATAAGAAGAAGGAGAAGAAGAGGACAACTTTACCTTGTTCTAGGATCGTACTACATTGACAGACCAATAAGCCGTGCACAACAGACCTGATCTGGTCCTTGTTGGCAAATGCATGAGACAAACCATCATGACAGATGTGGCAATCCCAAACAGTGGCAACATGCTTACAAAACATGTTGAAAAGCTGTCAAAATATAGAGAGCATTCAGAACTGGAGCAAGTCAGGACAGTTCCTACGATCATCACCAGCACAGGCGTGAGGAAATCCCTCAAAAATTTCAAGTCAAACCCAGGCATTCTTAAGTTTATGCAGAAGACAGTCATACTTTCATCGTGTCGCATAGTGAGGTTGTTCTTGGGTGATCAAGACTGAAGGAGTGAGGGAGAAGAGTAATGCTACTACAGAATGCAGACACCGAGACATTGAAGAAATTGTTCCCTATGATGTAGTTAATATCTGAGATTGCAAATGTTTCCTTTCTAGCAAATGTATTGAGAACGTGTAAGCGCATGCGCAAAATAAACATTAATAATATTACTGTGCGTACCTTCCTTCCTGCACTTCCTGACCAACTCCTCCCTCTCGGATTCGTTGTAGTTTGAATCCTCGCTGTGCATTTTCTTGTCCACTTCGAAGGCTTTCTCTTCAGTTCCCAGCTTCTTGCCTTTTAGCAGACCGAGTTTTTTGTAAACACAGTACTGCACACACTATGGGAACATTAAAAGCAAAGGATATAAATACAGACAAGCATTGCATGTAATAGAAAAAGCAATAAATATGCGGTCAATAACTAAGAAAAAGTATAAGAAAAGAAAAAGAGAGAGAATAAAAAATAAAGATACAGAAAATAAAAGAATGACAAAAAATAACAAGAAATTATAAGAGAATAATAAGAAAAAGATCAGAAGAGAAAAAGACAACAATAAAGATAATTAAAGAAAAAGAAAGGAATAATAAAAGAAAAAAGAAAGAGAAAATTATGAGAAACGAATAAAAAAGAAAAAGAAAAGATTAAGAAAAGAAAACGGGAAGAAAAAGAAAAGCATAAGATACGAAAAAGAAATGAATAACAAATAATAAGAAAAGAATAATAATAAGAAGAAAATAAAAAAAATAAAAAAGAAAGGAAAAGAATAAGAAAAGTACAAAGAAAGAATAATAAAAGGGAAGCAAATGAAAAAGAAAAGAAGAAGAAATGAATATGGAAAAAGAAGAAAAAATAAAAAAGGAAAAAAATAACAAAAGAAAAAGGAAAGAAGAAGAAAAGTAAAACATTAGAAAAACAAAAGAATAAGAAGAGGAAAGGAAAAGAATAAGAAATGAATAAGCAAAGAATAATAAATAGAAAATAAAAAAGAATAATAAGAAAAGATAAGAAAAAGGAAAGAATAGAAAGGAGTAAGAAAATAATAGGAAGAAGAAAATAAAAGGAATATGATAAGAAAAGGTAAAGAAAAATAAAAGAAAAAGAACAGAATAAGAAATGAAAAATAAATGAATAAGAAAACAATAAGAAAAATAAAATAAAAAAAATGAATAAGTAAAGAAAAAGAAATAAATAAGAAAAGGATTGGGAAAGGAAATGAAAAAGAAAAGAATAAGAAGAGAAAAAGAAATGATACAGAAAAATAATAAGAAAATAATAAGAACATGGAGAGACCAGAGAGGAAAATCGTTGGATCAAAATATGAAAAGGGTGAATGGATGGAAAAGAGGCCACATGAATACTATCAGTGTGCTGAAAAAAATCACAGATTCCATTAGAAAAAGGAGAGTGAAACTTTATGGTCACATATACAGAATGGATGACAAAGGCTAATAAAAAAATGGCGTAGCAAAATCACAAAAAAAAACAATTGGCTGGTAGAAATAACTCAAGACCTGCAATAAATTGGTATCAATGAAGAAATCATTCGCAATAGACCAAAATTTTGATACTAGGAAAGTTATAGCGATGTTTCCTCTTTTATAAAAAAATCTCCTCCACATAACCATCCTTTCGGTCCTATTTGGCCCATTAACGAACTCGACAGAAATTTGGAATGGTTATATTTTAGGCTACGTATAACTTTGGAAGTGATTTGTGCATAATGCCAGTAGTTATCGTGTCCACAAGAAAGTGATATACGAGATATATATGCATGAAGTATTATATAAGCTTTTGAAGTCACAGAGGTTTTGGTGTCTGGGGGAAAAGAAACGCGAAGAAAGTTTCCGGAAGTTACAACATTGAACCCTTTGCTTTCTCCTGAAATCTACCTAAAATTGTTGATAGTAGGAAAAATTCTAAAAAAGATTAATTTATGTTATCAAACTCGTGTTTACTCCATACTTCTCCCAGAGAGCCTATTAAGCAAATGCAGTACTTGATAATACAGTGAGATTCTTTTGCTGGAGCGAGGCCGGCGACCGGCTGCCGGGCGCGCGCGTCTTCCGCCAGCCAACCGAGCTCGTAACGCGGATAGCGCGCAGGCGAGATAACCAGGGTCATTAAAGTCATTAAGTCACTAAACATTCATCAAGTGGGTTGTGAAGTGTCAGCGCACAGATATGAACGTAACATAAACAACAGCTTCTTGCAAGATTTTATTAAAGAAGCACACATGTTTGTTTTTTTGTTTTTTGTTTGAATCTGAATGACCTCACGTCACCAGTTAAGGGTAAGAACTTCCCTCTTCACAGAAGATACTGAAAATTTTCTCCTTCAGTTGACAGACAGTAACTTTGGAAGCTACATCGTTACATTATGTAGCTACTCCTGTTCCCCCTGCGTGTTTACTGTGATTAATAGAAAGCACGAACCTATGCCCGGCTTATGTACAATTGAGGGGCTATTTAAAATACAAAGTGTACAAATCAATTACCCGTACTCTAGTAGAGTTGGAGAACAATATACGGTGGCAGTTATCCCTCACAACAGAAGAGAATTACGACGTGTAAACGCTAATTTATTTAGGCTACACGGTACAACGCCTGTCTGTCAGCTGAAGGAAAACATTATCAGCATTTTCTGTGAAAAGTTAAGTTCTTATTCATGATTTGCTGGTGAATTTACTATTAATTAATGTACTTTGTTACGATTTCCACCTGTGAGCTATCCGCGGCCTCAGTTCGGTTGGCAGCCGGTCGCCGGCCCCGCTCAAGCAAAAGAATCTCCTGGATAAAGGCATACACTCACCTTCTGATAGAAAGTTTCCAGTGGCCTGTGCTTCAGCACGACCTCCCCGTCCTCTGTAAAAGAAGGAAATTTATGAAAAATCATAATATTAATAACACAAGCCAACACGAATATTGAGTCTGGGTTCTGTATGTCTAATTTTGATTTGTCATGCCTAACTAATGAAAGAAAAAATAGTTTTAACTAATAACGTTTACTTTTGTAGCTGTCACAGCAAAAGTTCGAAATTGAGGGAAATTCCCAATTTTTATATGTTCAAACGAAAAAAACCGTTAACTTATAAATGTACATCACCTTTATTTGCAAAACATAGTTAACATTTATCTACAAATCAAAGAAACATACAAACAAGCTTTACAAATTAATATTTTTGGTACTTCTTCTGTGTGGGTACATATTTTCTCGTATTAGCCCCCAAATATAAATACACATCATGCTCTCGTTATATTGTCCTTGATGACTTTGCTCAAAGTCCATCCCGTCCTGGTGAAAACGTTTCCCTGGCTCTTCTGAATATGCCCCCAAGTTATTTTAAATTGGTCCTAGTGAGCAAGTAACATGTGTAATGGGCCCACCTAGGCTCATGTGTTAAATATTTCTTTGAGAGCATACTTACTCCACATGCTCAGTTCGACAGAACGCACCTTGAAGCTTCCTCCTGAACAATCCGCTATTTTGACTTCGGAGAGGACAGCTTATTTTCCTCCTAGAGATATATTACTTACTATTTTAATGCCACATATCTCAGGATCATATAATAATTAATACTGTATAATTTACCATCTTCTATGCCTTTTGGAAATGGTAAATCACTTTATGGTAAAGATACTTTTCACCGCAGACACGCGGAGGACAATGTAAATTGTCGCTAATCGACTCAACTACTTCCTTCAAACCAGGAAGCCGTGCTACACACAGACACACCGTTTTGAAAGTCCGCTAAGGCAGGACGTGTCGTATTTTCAGTCCGTCATTTTCGACGAAGGCCGCATTAGCCGAGTGAAACCCCATAATTTGGGAGGACTACAAATCGATAGCCATCAGGCTGATCCTTGTGAGTATAGTCTACGAAAATATTTATTTAGGCCATGCAAGGCCAGTGCTACGAAACCGTAAAATGTAATGTGTGATTTTAGTGAAATTGACACTTTTCACTGACCACGAGGTCACGTCTGAAGACAGGCGTCATATTAAATTTACAACTACGATTAATTGCCCAACGTGTGCTAAATCAAATTCTAATCATGGCCAAGCTCTACAACATTCGTGTGCCATTGTGATTAGTGAGATTTTTAGCCTACTTTTCACATTTTGCAAAAATGAGAAAAAAGTAGTCTTATGAGATCGGGCAAATGTGTGTCTGTCTGTCTGTCTGTCTGTCTGTCTGTCTGGCTGTGTGTGTGTCCCCCCCTATCAACTCCTAAACGGCTGCAGAAATCAAAACCAAACTTAGTATGAGTAAAGATGTGCACCGGAATAGCTCACGTCCATATTTGAAAATGATGTCAGTGCTACCAACTGCTGAAAAAACGCACTAGAAATTTTAGCTCCATGTTGGATATCCTGCAAGGTATGCATAGGAGCTATTCCAAAATTGGCACACATCTAGATAATACTATTTCAGTTTAATTTCCAGGAGGCCAACCATGCCAGTGTTGCCAAAATAATTTTAAGCCTTCTGATAGGTCCAATGTTTAAATGCATATAACTTCTACACTATCAACTGGATTTCAACCAAATTTTGTATGTAATATCTGTACATAAACAGATATGACTGAGCGTATTCTTAAGATCCACCAGGGCTGCCAACTGTTAATAATTGCTCTCTCTATTTTTTTTTATCCAAATACCAATATATCAGAATGTGTGCAAGCCGACAGCTTTAAACTATGCACACGTATAGTACCTGACATGTTTGATTAATTTTGGAGTAACTTATATACGTCAGTTCTACCAACATGATTCTAAGCCTGATGATAGGGCCAATTTTTAAATACATGTAACTTCTATACTATCAGTAGGATTTCATCCAAATTTCGCATGTACTATGTGTAACATATCAGATATGACTATAAGTATTCTTCAGTGCAATCAGGGCTGCCAACTGTTAATAAATGCTGTCTATATTTTTAGCCTAATATCAATATATCAGAAAGTATGCAAGCCAACAGCTCTATACTTTGCACACGTATAGCACCTGACATTGTAGATTAATTTGGAGTAATTAATACAAGGCAGTGCTGCCAACATGATTCTAAGCCTGCTGATATGTCCAATTTTAAAATACATGTGACTTCTATACTAACAAATGGATTTCATCCAAAATTGGCACAACAAGATATCATAATATTTCAGATAATTTCTGACCAGCACACGCATGGTATTGTTGGCAACATGCTTTTACGCGTGCTGATAGATCCAGTGTCTAACTGCAAGTAACGTCCATTGGACTTCAACCAAATTTTGTATTCTGTACCTTAAGAGATGGAACTAAGAATATATTCAGTCACCAGGGCTGCCAACTGTAGTGCTCTATTAGGATACATTATACCAGGTATATTTTGAACTAATTAGATATTTCGATATTACCAACTTAATTTCGTCATTATTCTAGATAGGTTCATATTCTGTAGAATAATCATTGGCATGAAAAGTAGGCTGTATAGTTCTTAACGGAACTTCTTGTTAGTGATTTGAAAACATATAAAATCTGTGAGCAATACCACGTGTATGGTATTACTTGAGCCTGTGGCAGGAAAAAGCAGAGTATTTGATCACCTGCAATTATTAAAGCCAGTGTGCATTTGTATGAGACATTTCCATATAGAATATGTGAATTTAATTACCACGATGCCTACGTTAATGCAGCACGTGATGGTGATTTTTCGACATTATCTTGAGAGCGTCGTGATGCAGTAATTCCTGATGTGAGGGAAACACCGATGAAATAAACCGCCACCATGGAATTTTCCAACCAACATCACGAGGTACAAGCCATGTACGAGACGAGAACGAAGGGCCAAAAGGAAAGGCCGAAACCCATAGCCTTAACCGCGAATATGCTAGGAGCCCTGAAAGCATATTACCCCTTCCAATGGGAATTATGGAAGGTGATCTACCCTGTGAAGTAATCGTGAGTCCTGTATTGTCTTTGTACAAGGTTCGTCCAGGTTGATATAGAAAATTTGAATGTATTTTTAGCCGAAACGACTCGATAATTTGACCACTTAGGTAGGAATGTACATATTTTCTTCTTGGCACTGGGACAATCTTTCAGCTAGTCACCACAGTCCGTGTCCTATACGGCAAGTGCACATTTACATGAATTTTTCAGTGTATTTATAAGCCAGCAAGGAGCTGTGATTCTATGTCATGTAAACGACATCATGAGAACAGAAGGAGTAGGCTTCTGATAATTTAGAGGACACCCTATAGTTAGGTCCCTTATTTTAAGTTGAAAGAGCTTTATTATCGTATCGTTTCTCAGCCGAAAGTCGCTGAAACATTTTTGTACTCTTTATTTGACATTTTTCGTGAGTACCATTTACTAAGTGAAGCTCCAGAGGAACGAACCCATACACAGTAAGATTGGTGGGTAAACCTACATCGTATCATTTCAAACATCGCAGCAGAGGTTAGATGTTTTTATTCTTGTTGTAGAATATGCCAAGTCACGCATATCAAAGCACACGTGTACAAAAAAAAAGAGTGAATGACATATCTTCGAATGTCAGTGCAGTTAGTTGCACGAGTGTGCCATCTTTACTTTTGCATTCTTTGAAATTGTTTCTGCGTTATATATTATTGAAGGGTAAAATATCCCAAGAAACACTGTTAGGGACGTGATGTTGCATTTTAATACAATATGCAGAGCACTTGAGGACTTTATTTCGTGCTACTGCAAGATTAAAATGATCAATTTTGAAACACAATATTTGCTATGCTAAAGCTGTACGCGATGCAGTGTGAAAGTTGTTTGAGCGCACCAGCTGATAACCGGTTGTTACCCGAGATGCAACGAAAGACGACAATTTTGACTTTTTATGTATGCTAATTTACGTCACAAGTCCTAGGAAGTTTGAAGGTCACTGTTATTAATAGAACCTTGTTTTGGGAGAACAGCTAATTGAGTTGCTAACACCTGTTATTTCTTTTCCACTTTTAAAGAGTGACGGGATGTTCGCTAATGCGAATTCCTTTAATGTTTTCAGCTGAAGGCATTGATTCATCTAGCGTGTTATAGAATGGTTTAAACAATAATTTTAATTGACCCAGCTTCTGTATAAATTAAGGCTAGCAAGTGTAATTGTTGTGTCCGTGAACACATTATTTGGTAATTAGGCAGGACGGTTGAATATCCGCCTATTGTTGGTTTATTTCGGCGTTCTTTGAGCTGCGGCCAAGACGACCGATGGTACTTGCGTGCAATGGGGATAAGACGCGCCAACCTGTGTTATTGTTGACTTGTAGAAGTCATGTTCTTTGAGTGAATCTCAAGCGAGATCACATGATGATGCCTACGTCTGGTGTCATAAACTGAACTAACTCAACAGTATTTAAACCTTCTGATAAATCAAAAGCATAATTATCTTAAACCAACGGATTAATTAATTGTTTATAAATAATTACAGACATTACTTTGCAACCATTTGCTTGTTGATTAATTTACACCGTGACTTCAATTCATTTCCATGTGGGACATGACCTTTAAATGAGCTGACACCTTTTTTTCGACGACTTGAATCTTCGGGACCAGTAATCAGTGACTTATGGCCCGCGCGATTCAAAGCTTGTAAGTCACAGTGATGATTGCGCATTGCCAACCTAATTCATATGCATGAGATGACGACTGGGTACAAACAGTATCTCAGTTCGCGGAGGCAGGCTAGTATTAGAGTATTTATTCATTCCCGAGTATATTTACCCTATTGTTCCTGTTAGACATAAGAGTGTTATTTGATTGTCCTTTTGATAGTCAGTGGTCCAACTATCATTAGATTTGGTAATAAGCATTTGTTTACGACGCATCTCGTCGTAATACTTTCTTTCACATAGGCATTAGACGGAATTTAAATGTAATATTAAATGTGGACGTGGTACCATCCTAACCTAGGGAGTGGTTTGCTAGCTGTTAATTGTAAATTATATCGAGTCATTTATTTGTAAATTTGCTACGCGTTAATTCTTCTTGTACCACGCGCCTAGTCAGTTTTGCTGTTGTTTCATGTAACTAGGACTTCGCGAGGGTACTTAACATGAAACTAGGGAACGACTCACTATTGTAATTCGAGTAGCGGATTAGCCGATTTCGACCCTCGGAAGACGTTTAGGGGTCTTACTTGAATAAATCATGCACGAATCTATTTTAGAGCTGGGTCTCTTTTTATTGCTAGCTTTGTATTTTTCGGATGTATTTCTTAGGCCGTCTATGACTGTTTCCGTGCTAAATGACCCAAATCCCTTCGATCAAGAACTCACGATGAGCAAGCCTACAAAGAAATGCACCCGATCCTCTCAGGTGTTGGGTTCGAAGGACGGGGTCTTACGAAGTACCATTTCATTCGGCGGATGGTACCCGGATAACCTCCTTTAACGGGCTCAGTAACAAGGGACATTCTGCAACCCATGAGTTTAAAGTTCTCAAGCACAGTGGAAATAAGCTCTTTGTAATCCTCAGCTTTCTTATTTCCAAGGAAGCCATGGATCACTGCTTTAAGGCTTGTTTTCCGTGGGTGTTGAGTAATTGTGGAAATTCTTCACTGGCCATTAGTTTCTTTATTTGAGGACCGACGAAAATACCTGTTTTAATTTAGGTTTTTGACAATTAAGGAAAAAATTCTTTAAATATTGAAAAGCATCAGAATCCAGATGAAGAGCCTTCACAATATGATTCATGAGGCCTAATTTTGTATGCAACGATATTTATTATTGAATAAATTTCAAAAGCACACTTTATTAATTATGAATGGCGATTGTGGTTACTGTTCGATGTAGATTGTAGATAGTAGGAATATATGCTTTAATGAATAGACTCAACCCAAAATGTTTTGTTTGTTGACTTGTGAAATATGCCGCAAGATCATCTTGCATGAGGTGTTTACATGTCATTGAACTCAACTGGGACCAAACCCGTTTTCTTAGGTATTGAAGATTAATGATCAAACGAGTGCGTTACTCAGTCCGATATACAAGTATCTGAACGATACTGTGGTTATTCTTACGTCACCCAACTTGCTTCTTAACTTTGAGAAGTGTCTTACCCTCCTTGGCATTTTCCTTCGGGACACACTCTTCAACATGTTCACGTATAGTCTTTTCGTAGCCTTCTGAATACTGCCCGGTAACCTGTAATAAGAATATATTTTCTAAACGTTAGTAAGGACAAGAAAAGACATTAATCAAAGCCTCCTTTCCTTTATGGTGTTTGAAATCATTTTTCAATGTTGCCTTAGTAATCGAATTTAATGTTTTTCAGTCGGTCAACACGATTGAACCCAATTGTAATGGGTGGTTCCCTAATCCAGAAAAACAATTTTACATGAGATTAATAAATACATTTGAAAGACCAGTTTCGATCGTTAAGCAATCATCATCAGTATGGGTGATAGTATTTACAATATGTGCACAGTAGTTGTTAATATAACACAACTAATCAATATGTTTGTTAGTTACGTGCGATATTTTGTTAAGATGCAGAAAATGGTGATCGAACTTCAAATTTGCTTACTTGGTGTGATTATGTGCTTGTTGCTAAATGGTCAGGTTTGAGTGGATTGTATACTTAGCTGTTTGAGTGGTTTGTGGTCCGGATGCGAGCAGCTACTCTCGTGCACTGCCTGCACTCAGTACACATGTGTTTTTTTTTTTGTAAAATAAAATTTCTTTCTCTTATAATATTTTTCTATAAATTAATGTATGACCAAATATTTGGACAAATTATTATTTCAAAATAAACATGGGGCGAAGCACTCTAAGAATGACTGTTGTCAGCACCGGGATGCGAACTCCGTACGCTATTGTATCCAGTCCAGGAGAGAACCATGCCCACGTTACTGGGTTCACTGATACTTGCTATGATATAATCTAAGCCAGACACAGAATGATTAAATAAATAACGCTGAAAATTAGCGCTGTTTTTGAATTATCATTTTCCTGCAGAAATATCAGGTTCATTTCTCAGAGTGCTGCAGCCCTATCAGACCCTTCACTCTATATGCCCCTGGAGAAGTTCAATGGTAGAGAAGCGCACCTGAAATCGGAAGGTTATAAGTTCGATTACAGGTTACGCCAACGCTCTATCAAAGTTCTAACGTTCACCACTAGGTATCAGTGACATCTGGTAGCGAAAGTTGGAACTACTTGAAATTGAGCGGTACTTGTAGCTCACCCTATGGGTGTTCGGTTGAAGCCGCTACAGCCTCTCGTGAGCCAAACATGTTCTCGGACACTCCCGGCACTAAAATCCATAAAATCCATAAATAAATCTTAACTAACTGGTTAACATTTACAGAGTACGTACTGATAGTCTACTATAATATATCATAGCTTTCCCTATTGACGATTTAATCCGAACGAGTACTAATGGACATTTAATAAATTCATTACACCTTAGTCAATAATAATAATAAATTGATATACATTAATTAATGACATATACTGTGCCCGTTTGACGAGAGTTTCGGGGATCCGGAGGTCTTAACTAGCCCTTCCGAGACCATCCTCCAACGAAGAGAAAAATAGGATGGGGACGAATGTATTCTTGGACTGGGTAAGCACGAAAAAATTAACTCGAGGGTGTCGGGTATATGAGAATTGATTAAACAACCAGCCCAGAGGAATACAAACACACAAACATAAATAAAGAGTACTGGCTTACATTTAAATCACACTGAATTTATTCATAAAAGCGGCAGACCCCTAGTCTACTTCAAAGAGGTGAAAATCGGCTAGTCCGAGGTTATCTGCCCTATTATGAATTTATTTATCTCCAATCAAAATAATCTAACTTAAGCTTCTCGAAGACCTACCACAAAGACTCGAAAACAAAAGGGCAAGATAAGAAAATGACACGTAACAAATCCCTTTCCAATTATTTTGCAGATTGCAATAATAACAATTAATACAGGTACGAATTTACAGCAAGGAAAGCTACTTGTTTACAATGCAAGGATGTCATTACATTTGACGCACAATACAAATAATGGCTATGCTAAGATGGTGTCATCTCCAAAATTTAATTTTACTATAATTATCTGAGATAATCCTTTCTGAATTTTAATTGCAAGGATATAAACGAGATGCGTTTATTCCAAAATTTAATGAAAACACAAAGCTATGCACATTGCTTTCCTAATATAATCAAGGGAAAAACTAACTTGTTACAACACAAATGAATAACAAAATAGAACCCCCCTAAGTTTGCGCATTCGGCGCCACTGCCTACACACATTTTCACTGTTTGTGGCAACTGGTCATGAGTGTAAAGGGAGGAAAAAGTTATGTTGGCAACTGCTATGACGTAACGTCGCGACTCACGTTACAGTGTCAAGTAACGACCGTGATTTTCACACGTCCTTAACTGACCGTCGTCTCGAAATTGGGAATAATCAGCAATTTTATTGAAAGACATTCGAATACAGAAATAGCTAAGCTTTCGTCAAGGAAAGAAATTATAGTTTAGCATAATTATAATTTTAGATCATCAGCCTAATAGTTTCTTTACTTCATATTTAAATGGAAATATTCCATCACATTATTATTATTATAATTATTATAATTATCTCATTTTTATTCCTATCAGTGTATCTGAAACGTTAATTCTATCACATTATTATTATAATTATTATAATTATCTCATTTTTATTCCTATCAGTGTATCTGACCAATAAACTCGTATAGGGTAATAATTAGTAAGTGTAAAGACCATCTAATATTACCTTCAGTATCACATGAAACTCGGTTCACTTCCATAAACACGCACCCTTAATTGCTTCTCAATAACACGGGGCTCATCGGCCATAGGTTTAGCTGACAAGACAAAAGTCGTGCATGCCACTAGCAAAAAGCGTACAATACAATCCATTCCTACCATCGTAGTGCTTCTTAAATAACAAATATTACAATCGTGGTCACCTAAATTATTCAGATGTCCTTGGATGTGGATTAAAAATTCAATGGGCTGTGTAATCAGCTGTTCATTCATAATATAATTTCAAGTATGGTACATAGCTCTCTCTGCTGACTGCATTTATTCCTTCCAACAGTGTCTAATACACTATATTCTGCGCTTTCAAAACATATTTACACAAAATGGTGACACAAGCGTTTACCCTAAGGTTTGTGCAAATGATACAAATCCGACCAGCTCCTAACTAATTCTTACATAATTAAATTAAATCATATAGCCTACCTATAAAGAATGTGCAATCGTAAGACCTTTAATACTAATCCCCCCATGCATCTGATCGTACATAGAAATATCAGTTCGGGTTGATTCACTTACATGACTTCAAGTTCTCGTTCTCGTTCGAGCCTCGCCTGTGATTAAAGTGACCGGTTATACAGCACTGGTTGTAAGCCATCGCATCAGGAATTATAAACGGTTGGCGTCCTCCGCTCCCCCTTGCCATTTTGGGAATTATTTATCTCAACTTCCTTAGCAAATAGATGAACTGGTACCACGTGGAGCTCGGTTCAACTGGGTGTCGACAGTTAATATCCTCGATTCCAAAGCTCCATTCTGTAGCGGTGATGTAGCAAGAATGACTATGTGCACCGCTCACAGACTCTACACTTGTGTGATAATAAGCACGCGTGATAGTTCAGTATCTTAATAATCCGTTCTCACAAAGATAAATCAGTGTACTGTTCACTTTTATGCAGTTCGAAATACACTTAACAATATTTTACGAAGAATGATTATCAGTTTCTACATTAATTTCAGTGTTCACGTGTGGCCACGTGGTTCGCACAAAGTTCTGGGTTCCAGTACAAAATGACCCAATTATAGTGAAAACGTTGAAAATAACACACGTCGATTCTCAATAATAATTGAGCGCCACACAGGCAATAATTCTGCACTTTATCAATATCCTCTAATAAATCCTTCCTTTAGGATCACACAAAAATATGAATACCAGTAGCAAGTAGAACAGAAGAGAGCAGCTTCCAAGGAGATCATACAGCTTCTCGGAATTCTTGGGTACTTGATTCACAGAACGCACCAACATGAGCCATCTATCTGGAAATCGAAGAGGTAATATCGGGCTCAATACCAGTTTCAGCCATATTATGGGCCTTATTTAGCAATGTTGTTAAAAGGAAAAGAAACTAATGTAATTACGAGAAAGGCTTTGCTCGTTATATAATCATACTCGTGTCTTAATTATTGCCATTATAGGCTTGTTGCATACGGCTGTTCATGTTTGTAGATAATTATAACTTTACTTTATGTTCGAACATCAATATTCATAAATATCTGTCGTGATTTCACCAGTTGCTCTTACTGAACAGAGCGCACGGGGCGCAAAGAATACCTTGTATTCGACCACGGCCTCCTCGAATCCTGGCCAGGCAGTGAAATTAAAAATAGGAGGCCGTGGAAGTCAGCGCATGTGCGATGTTATCCTTACCTAATTAGTCAAACAGATGTATCGTAATGAAAATCTTGAGCTCTGATTGGTGGAGAACCTGTATCATAATGAAACTCGAACGATTATTATTATTAAGCGTATGGAATTTTACATAATGGACAAGTATATACAATATTATACAAAAACCAGAAAATAATACATGGTACTAAGTAGTAATAATAATAATATCGTATGGCCTCGGGTGCCGGCTGCAAGCTCTGTTAATTGACACCCAGAGGGTAGCTTGCCTGTCGAATTTCGTCGATCCTTTGAACGCTATGAAAGTCAAGGATTTATTTATTTATCGTATGGCTTTTAGTGCCGGGAGTGTCCGAGGACATGTTCGGCTCGCCTGAGTCTGTAGCTGCATCCAGCGGACACCCTAAAGGGTGAGCTACAAGTTCCGTTCAATTTCAAGTAGTTCCAACTTTCGCCACCAGATATCAATGATACCTAGGGGTGAACGTTGGAACTTTGATAGAGCGTTCTGACGAAATCTAGCCTAACAATTTTTGCTTTACACAAGTTTAGTCTGTGAAAGGATCTTTTGCGTGCCATAAATCTATGACATGGGATCGCCGGCTTTACTTCCCCTCCGAAGGAAGGCATACTGAAGGATTTTTAACGCTCTTAAAAAATCCGACGACTTCGGCTGGGTTTGAACCCGCAATCATGGGCATAGCAGTTCAGCATGCTACCGACTACGCCACCGAAGCCGCAAATTCAAAGAGGTTAGATATCTAAACTGCTTGACACTACAGCGCATTCTAGTAGAGAATGGAGGAACTTTGTGTTGGCGGAAAATCCCGAGATTAATTTTGCCATTGAACACGGCCTACTGAATTCAAATGGGTTCTTTAACATGCCAACAACGTATGACATCCATGTCGCCTTTCAAAAATCACTTACCACGGCCAGGGGCGATCCTGCAAGTTTGGGGTTGGTAATCCGACACGTTAACCACTCACCCACCGTGACAATTGCACATGGAAATCTAAATTATTTATCCATTGCACTAGGGATACTGAGACATCAGCAAGGACTTTCTGGTCTCCATCACAAGCACGCAGAGGACATTCGTCCATTATGTGATGCATGGTCTGGACCAATGCAGTACAATCACAGGCTGGAGAGTCCCTGAAGCCCCAATGGCGAAGGGAGAATGCAGATCTTCCACAATTAGTGAGAAACTTGTTTAGTGATGACCACGTTCTTCTTGGCAAACTGAAACCAGCTGGGGCATGGTTTGGATTAAAGAGGCTTGGCCACTCCGGAGCTGTACGAAACCATTGCTCTTTCCATTCCTCTTTTAAATTGAAACCAGCATCCATTAGATTCTTAGCTATAATGAGCCTCTTTAAGTTGCAGTTTTCTGGCATATAATAATTATATTTCGGCATGGTCGAACATAAAAATAGTTAAGAACAGAGCTGTAATAAATGTGGGCTTTAATTTGATGCAAGTAAAATAATTTTGCGAAAATGACATATATCTAAATGGTATTTGTATATTTCTATAAATTAGTCTAAATATGTTTCATTTTTTCAATATCGTGAGATGGTCAGCAGGGTGTGAAGCGCGATGAATAAAGACCCTTTTTGGATTGGAGCACGGTTGGGATATGTATTTATGTTCTTTCTCCAATGGAAATTTTGCAGTGATACGAAATGTTAAAGGTATCCCATATTTCAGGAGGTGATTGTTTCCATCAAACACAAGAGTAAATGTCGAACAAACATTGGTCAAACATTGCATACTTTCTGAGATCAGAACACCTGTTCATAGGAAGCGTAGACCAGCACTTGATACCTCTGACATGAAATACGGACACGTCACATGGAATAATGAAAAAGTTTGTTTGCGGTTCGGATATAAGCAAAGTCGTTCTTTTGGCTCTCCGTGTGGTTCCAGTTGTGTAGGGGGGTTGATGGGAATAGAGCCAGGTTTGGTAATATGGCCAACACGTAGCGTAGGGTGTAGTTCGCAAGGTCAACGAAAGATGGTCTCCAAGACGTGTCTATTAATGGTTAAGTGCGATCGCTCTTGGTGGGGGATGTGTTGAGTGCGGTGCAGCTGCCATTATCTGTAGTGGATGGTGTTTGGACAATGCGCTTCTTATCTCACCCTGGTAGCTTGCCACGGTGGGTGAGTGTTCAACGTGTCGGTCTACTAAGCCCAAGCTTGCAGGTTCGCTCCTGGCCGTGGTAAGTGATATTTGAAAGTCGGCAAAAATTATGACACCAGGTCATACGATGTTGGCGTGCCAAAGAACCCATTTGAATTCAATAGGTCGTGTTCATAATGGCAAAATTTATCTCGGGAGTTTCCGCCAACACAAAGTTCCTCATTTCTCTACTAGAAAGTGCTATAGTGTTCAAGGAGCTTAGATATCTAACCTCCTTGACTTACATAGTGCATCATGGAACAACGAAATTCGACATGCAAGCTACCCTTTGGGTGTCAAATAACAAAGCTTGCACCCGGCACCCGAGTCCATACGATATTAAATTTAAATCTCATTCTGGTAAGTACGCCTTTGTTTTCACATCCTATCGACAGTTAATTTTAATTGCTGGTTTGCCTGGTGTGCGTTTTTAATCGCTGATTCGAGTAGAGGCATAGACATTTAATTTTCTTTAACCAGTAGTTAAATATTTAGGACTGTTTTAAAAATCTACCTTGTTGTTTATACGGCCAACCTTGGCCATACTAACAGCAATTGGCTATATTAGCTGCGTTTTGGGGGGGGGGGGGGGCAAAATGCAGCTGTTTATCCCATTTAGATACGTCTGGAGTCTTGCAACAGCTTTCATTTGCTTCAGGTGACTGACCTAGGTAAATTCGGTGAGTTGCGTACCTCAAAAGGAGTGGAAAGTACATCCCATCACAGTTCTTTTGAAGAAATGCTGCCTTCGTCAAAAAAGAAACGGAGGACTACCCGGGTTATGAAACCTGCTATGAACAGTCATGATGTGGTATAGAAGAAAAGTTTATTTGAAGCTAATAAAGAGACCAAGTAGAACTACAAACATCAAGGCTGTACGCAAGCTAAGGGGAAAGCTATCCCTAAGAAAGCTCCAACAAAACGGACTGAGAGCTGGTACAGTGCTGTTTGCTGTGAAGATGAAGTGCAAGATATGAGACTTTTTACTGTTTGTGGAAATTATGTTCACAAAGTGTTGGACTTACTAAGGAAGAGAGAGATTTGTTCATTTGTCCAAAATCTAAAATTGATATCAGCGGAAAGAGACCAGAAATTTTTATTTTGTATTTTTAAACAGTTTAATTTCTACAAATTTAATCAAGTAATTCTTTTAAAAACTAGTCGTGTAGTGGTTAAGAATGAGTTCGGCCTATGTAGTGGTTTAATAAAAAAATTAAAAATAACAATTATGAGTTCTACCAAATATATATTTAGCTATAGTTTTGTGGTCATATTGACTTCATGTGTTTTTAACATGGCACAAAGATAGACGTGAGGAAATTAGTTTCTCTCCTGTGGTTCTAGTTAAATAAAATGCCTGATTATATTTTTCCTTATTTTAAAGAGTCCTAAGTATTTTGTCTCACATAGAGTTTGTGACTTATTTACAAAATGGCACTACAAAAATTTTACAAAACTTAGCATGGCCAAGTTCAAGTCATGTGTGCATTACTCTTACTCTGGATACATATCGTAGTGTCTTACTTCGAAGGGCAGAGGGGTGCATGTCAATGCATGGACGTTACATTGGTACTATCAGTTCCTAAAATATTGTACCCAATACATTTTATTAAAAACATGTACGTTGTATAAGACTGTACACTACGCGACTGAACCCTTACCGTGTCTGTTCCGGAATATTCCGTGTTAATACCTTTGTTTTTCGTGTCGATTACGATATATTCCGCAACCTGATTCTACATTACCGGATCAATCATGGAATATTTCTTAGGCAATCATATGTTTAAGTTTTGTGACGGTAGGTGGCCGGAAAGTATTAGACAACATTTTAGAAACGCAACTGGAACCGGAAATGAGTACATGGATTATTTAATTTACATTTTTCAGGATACATGCTTGAGTTTGAGCTGATGTAAACAGTGAAATATTGGGCTTTTACTATAATAAATATGCCTAAAATTTCAAGGTAATTTGACAAATTTGACAGTGATATTGAAGTCAGTGTTGAATACATTGAGGGTTTATCATCAAGCGATAATGTAACTTGGCGATGTAGATAATTACAAGTGTAGTGTCCAAAATATGCCTGTAATTGCATGGTTTCCCTAAACTGATTCATATATTGTACTGTTATCCTCCATTCATATGTTTATCTAAACACTATAAGAACAAGATGTTCACCAAAGAACATGTAGCCTAGACTGCACCGCACAGAGACATTCTGGAGGCTGTGGATGGCAACGTGACCTTGTTTCTTTATTCTCCTTTTCCCTTGCCTCCTGTTTATAAGCGATAACTAATAAACGAGTGTATACATTAGCCTCTCTTCTGAGCTAAATAGCATTTTATTTAGTATAAATGGAGAGAGCCCATCCACATCATTTTCAAAGGAATTCAAGTTAAAAAAAAAGGCTAACTCTTGTAGGTTTGAAACCCCCGCTGCCCACGTGAGAGACTTACGCTCTAGCAGGGAGCCAAACATGCCCATAACATCTCAGTGTTATTAAACGACTTAGATACAACGTGTTAGAAAATAATGTATGAAATAAACGATTTCTTCACTGCAGTATATTTTCAATATTAATAATTTCATACAAAGTTTATAAGCCTATTATTTATATCAGTAGGTTATATCGCATGCAACATACTCAAACTACTGAAATATAGGGCTGGCACAAGTAGTCGGCTGCCATCTTGCCATGTGGCAGAGACAGCTCAGCTCTATTGAGTTATTGATAAAGTGTAATATTAGAATATAAAATTATAATAAACATCGGGTCACGTCCCTTAGGATAACTTAAACCACCCTCGGCTCGATAATCTGATTTGGAGCGCCCTACGTTATAAATTAGAATGCTTGCATAATTCACACGGCCGCCATCATTAAATGGTACGACTAATGACATTGTAGTTTGGGCACATGACGAGTCCTATATGAAGGTATGGTTTTACTAAGTTTGGTAAAGAACCAATAATTATTTTGACCATAATTTAATTTTACGTTTTGTCCATTTGAGAGGCCAACATTTAGTTTTGGTAAAGATGGTGGTAATAGAGAACATGATACTGAGGGGCCGATTGCTAGTGCTACCTCCGTACCAAATTTCGTTCAATTTGATTTCGTCATGCTTCAATTGAAAGTGGGTAACACACATACACACACGCTAACAGACGCAGAAAACCCATTTTTTGGGCTCTGTATAGTTAATATAATTCTACTTTCATGTTTTGCAAAAATCAAAAATAGGGTATTCTAGTAATAAAACAAGTAGTTCCGTGAAGAACTATACAGCCTATTTTCATATATCCTACTCATGTTAATTGCCTCTATCTACATACAAAATTTCAATTCAATTGCTGTAACAGATTCGTAGATATTGAGAACCGTCTAAATATTTCAGATGGTCGCCAGGTTGGATTTTAATTTTTGTACTATTGACATTAAGATTATTGTGTACATGTGGTATACAAACTTCAATCGCATGATTAGAACACAAGAAGTAAAAACGAGATTTTAAAATTACGCACAGCAGCCATCTTGTGATTATGCAAACAATTGAAATAAATTAGATGGCAGTGGATCAACATTTGTATAAGCATTTAACGTGCAACGTTTCACGGCACTCGGATAGTTAATTCGCGAGAAACGTCCATTTAAATATTTATACTTCGCGTCGCCGCCATGTTGGATTTGTGCTCACCAGGTTACTGAAAGTCCTATAGGTGAGCATATGTTCATAGTCTCTATGAACATTAAAAAATTCAGTTTTGTTGCTGTAAGAGATTCATAGATAATGAGAACCGTCTAAATATTTCGAAAGCTCGCCATTTAGGATTGTTATATGTATAGGCCATAGAGTTATGTACCATTCAAGGACAATTATTGCCTAGGTTCATTATTCAAACTTTCACTTCGATCGCATGATTACGACACAAGAAATAAAAACTTAATTTTAAAAATTCGCACAGCCGCCATCTTGAGGTTATGTAAACAATTGAATTAAATTAGATGGCAGTGCATTACAAAATGCAAAATCATTTACTGTACCACATTTCACGGCGCTCAGAGAGTAAAATCATGAGAAAAGTCTATTAAAATATTTCAAATTCGCTTGGTCGCCATGTTCGTTTTGTACTTTACAGGTTTATGAAATATACACAGGTAAACTTGTATCAGTACCCTTTACCACCGTACGAAATTGCAGGGCGATATCGGTAATAGTTTCGGAGATATTGAATGCTAGTGAAATATTTCGCACAGCCACCATGTTGGATTGGTGAGACGTAACAAAATTTGAAGGGCACGGTCGAGGTCGCCGGGAATAGCGTTATGAACTTACCGAGTTTCATTGAAATCGCTCCAGCCGTTTAGATTTTATTAGGGGGACACACACACACACCTCACACACACACACACACACGGACAAAAGGTGATCTCATAAGCCTATTTTTTCAAAATTGAAAATAGGCTAAAAATTCCTCTCGGCACGCCGGAAGGCGGAGGTAGATTTCACCGGGCAAACTTTGTGTTTTGGCGACGGTAACCTTCTCGTCATTTGGGGTCCATTTTCATACCTGTGGTCACACTGTCCTTATGCAAGCTTTCGACACTCATGTGTAACTATCTAACGGTCTTCACGCAAAATGTTATCTCCCGCAGAGATGTTGGTTCCCCAGTTTAGGGGCTGCGACAACGCGGTCATGTAGCCCCGAGCACTTTGGGTGTGTGTAGATTCTGTCTGATAAACGGTGTTAATTTTTATGGCTGTATTAGTCTGAAATTCTGGTAAGGACTGCGGACGGTCAATTTCAAGTAGTAGTTCCTAATATTGCTACCAAATACTACCGTCAACGAGACCTAGCTGTGAGCTTAGCTACTAGATGCCATCTCAACCAGCAACTTCCAACGAACGTCGGAACTTCCCCTCCGAAGGTAAGCATACTGAGGGATTTTTACTACTCTTAGAAAATCCCATGACTTCGGCTGGCTTTGAACCCGCGACCTTGGGCATAGACGTTCAGCATGCTACCTATTACAGTACGTCACCGAAGCCGCTTCCCCCAGTGTCAGAAGGAAAACTGAATGTGATCTCGTGCAATGGCGTTGTCTTGGCAACCTCTGATGGCTCGTCCCTTATCAATTTAGTAGCGTTGTCATGGTAACATCTGATGGCTCTTGGCAGTTTTTTCTAATTTTGAAATCATTTTCCTCATCCCTTGGCGTAATGGTAGGTCATATCAAAAATTCTTTCAGGTAATTAGTAGGGGAATATGGTCCATTTTGTACGGTTTTGATATTGTGCCTATTAGGAAAGATATGATTGAAAATGAAAATCCACAGCCTGCTTCCAGTCTCCGACCGGGTCAGGAATGGAATGAATGGAGCCCCTATCTAGCGGCGAGGATATGAACTGTGCCGGCTGCCGAGGCCTGACGCACTCCTCTGGGGCAATGATTAAATGAATGACAGATGAAATGAAATGATAGTGGAGAGTGTTGCTGGAATGAAATTTTGACAGGGAAAACCGGAGCACCCGGAGAAAAACCTGTCTGCCTCCGTTTTGTCCAGCACAGATCTCACATGGAGTGACCGGGATTTGAACCACGGACCCAGCGGTGAGAGGCCGGCGTGCTGCCGCCTAAGCCACGGAGGCTTTAGGAAAGATATGATTAATGTTTCCCAAAAATCCCACTTTTTTCCACCCCTTTGGTCAATGGTTGGTGCTATCAAAAAACTTTTCAAACATAAATGTTTGGCCTTATCCGACACAAAGTATGAACTTTGGACGGATTCGATATTTCACATATTAAGAGAGTTATAGCAATATTACACTTTTTCGAAAAGGAAAAAAAACGATTTTCATCCCCTTTGACAGATTTAGCCCATTAACGAACTCGACCGAGATTTTATAGATATACATATTAAGTAAAAAATTCAAAGTGATTGGTACAAAATTACGGTAAGTATCGTGTCCACAAGAGACTGTTATATATACATAAATACATATATATATATATATATATATATATATATATATCTAATATATAAAAGTGAAAGTCTGTATGTATGTATGTATGTATGTATGTATGTATGTATATATGTTGGTTCCGTATACAAATCTACACCGTTCCACCAATCTCAACCATATATTGCATACACATAGTTTAGGACCCAGAAGGAACCGCTGGCTACATGAATTTTCGATAGTCTTTCTCATTCTTCTGATTTTGGCCCTTTTTCACTCAAAAACACGCTAATTAAATCATAAAATATATTCATGAAGGAATGGCAAGATAGATAGTTTCCATGGCAACATAGCTCAAGTCGAGACACGGCCGACTTGATGCCAATTGCGCTCAGCACTACCGGTGTAGAAAATGAGGATCTTTACTTGAAATCCCGTTAGTTACTCAACTGCTCACACAGCACTGTCAACCGAGTTTAGCATAACAAAGACTTGACACTATCTTCTTTCTACTATATATTTTTCAAATACCACTCACTCACTCACTCATTCATTTATTCATCAACCACCGAACGGATTGGAATGAAATCTGGTATGCAGCTTCCTCAAGGGCCGCAAATGCCCACTAAGAGAGAAATTTTGGCTATTCAGGTTCTAAAGGGGTGTTAAGGGGGTAGACCTGCATTTAATTGAATAGCAATATCTCCCGATTGGTTTCATGGGGGGATGTGATACTCGGCATATAAACTCATCATTAAAAATAAGAAGACATGTGTCTGAGGGTTTTTCGATGTGGTGTATATTATGAGGTGAAAGGGGTGAAAAGTGGGGATTAAAAGATTCTTAACGGAGCGTGTGTCTCTTAAACGACATAGGCGAGGAATTTGAAACACAGCGAAAAAAAATCAACATAAAAAAGAAGTAAATATGTGTTTGACAGTTTTTTCATAAATCCAATTTAAGGGGCCCATGGGGAGAGATGAAATTCTGGGGGGGGGGGACAGGAAAGAAAGTGTCCTAACTGATTGACTGACTGGCTCACTCATCCAACTCAGGGGGAAAAACTGCTTTAAAGTAAGTAAATAGCTTTTCGACAGTTTTTTTTTCATAAATCAAATTTAAGGGGTTCATGGGGAGGGGTGAAATTCTGAAAAAAGAAAATTGAAAGAAAATGTCCAGACTCACTCACTTACTCACTCACTCATCATCGCCTAGCCAAAATTATTGAAGTTAGAAACATGACAGTTTGGGGATATGTTCATTGTAGGTCAAAACCGTCTACTAAGGGAGGATTTTCGGATATTCAGGTTCTAAAGGGGTCTTAAGGGGGTTAAACCTGCATTTCATTGAATAACTATATCTCCCGATTGGTTTCATTGGGGGATGTGATACACGGCATATAAACTTATCATTAAAAAGTAACAAGACACGTGTCTGAGGGTTTTTCGATGTGTTTATGAGGTTAAAGGGGTGAAAATTGGGGATTGAAAGATTCCTAATGGAGCGTGTATCTCTTAAACGACATAGGCGAGGAGTTTGAAACTCAGCGGAAAAAAAAAATCATCATAAAAATAAGTAAATATGTGTTTGACCGCTTTTCCATAAATCCAATTTAAGGGGCCCATGGGGAGGGGTGTAATTCGGGGGGGAGGGACAGGAAAGAAAGTGTCCTAACTGATTGACTGACTGACTCACTCATCAAACTCACGGGAAAAAACTGCTTTAAAGTAAGTAAATAGCTTTTCGACAGTTTGTTTTTCAATCAAATTGAAGGGGTTCATCGGGAGGGGTGAAATTCTGAAGAAAAAAAAATTGAAAGGAAATGTCCTGACTCATTCACACACTCATCATCGCCCAGCCAAAAATATTGAAGTTGGAAACATGACATTTCGGGGATATGTTCGTTGTATGTCAAAACCGTACACTAAGGGAGGTTTTTTGGATATTCGGGTTCTAAAGGGGTCTTAAGGTGGTTAAACCTGCATTTCATTGAATATCAATATCTCACGAGTGGTTTCATTTGTGGATGTGATACTCGGCATATAAACTAATCATTAAAAATACGCAGACATGTGTCTAAGCGTTTTTCGATGTGGTGTATTATTATGAGGTGAAAGGGCTGAAAAGTGGGGGTTGAAGGATTCCTAATGGAGCGTGTAGGCCTATCTCTTAAACGACATAGGCGAGAAATTTGAAACTCAGCGAAAAAAAATCAGCTTAAAAAGTAAGTAAATCGGTTTTCGACTGTTTTTTCATAAATTAATTTAAGGGGCCAATGGGGTGGGGTGAAATTCTGGGAAAAAAAAGGAGAGAAAGTGTCCTAACCGACTGACTCAGGGGAAAAAGACAGCTTAAGAAATAAGTTAATAGGTGTTCAAGCGTTTTTTAATCAATCCAATTTAAGGGGCCCATGGGGAGGGGTGAAATTCTGGTAAAATAAATGAAAGAAAATGTCCTGTCTGACTCACTCACTCATCACGCCCAGCGAAAACTATTAAAGTTGGAAACATGAAATTTTGGGAAAATGTTCGCTGTATGTCGAAAACGTTAACTAAGGAATGATTTTTGTTTATTCGGGTTTTAGAGACGTGTCAAGGGGGGTAAACGTGCATTTCATTGAATAACGATATCTCATGAGTTGTTTGTTTGGGGATGTGATATTCGGTATATAAACTAATCATTAAAAATAATCAGACATATGTCTAAGGGTTTATCGATGTGGTGTATATTATGAGGTGAAAGGGGTGAAAATCGGGGTTTGAGGGATTCTTGACGGAGCGTGTATCTCTGAAACGACATAGGCGTGAAGTTTGAAATTCGGTGGGAAAAAACAGCTTAAAATACAAGTAAATAGGTGTTCGAACGTTTTTTCATAAATCCAATTTAAGGGGCCCTTGGAGAGGGGTGAAATTCTGGGGGAAAAAACAGGAAAGAAAGTGTCCTAACTGATTGACTCACTTACTCACTCATCAAACTCAGGGGGAAAACAGCTTTAAATAAGTAAATAGGTGTTTGACCGTTTGTTTCATAAATCCAATTTAAGGGGTTCATGGGGAGGGGTGAAATTATCAAAAATAAATGAAAGAAAATGTCTTGACTGACTCACTCATCATCGCCCAGCCAAAATTATTGAAGTTAGAAACATGAAATTTTGGGGATATGTTCGTTGTATGTCGAAAACGTCCACTAAGGAAAGAGTTTTGGATATTCAGGTTCTAAAGAGGTGTTAAGGGGGTAAACGTGCTTTCCATTGAATAACAATATCTCACGAGTGGTTTCATTTGGGGATGTGATACTTGGCACATATACTAATCATTAAAAATAAGCTGACACATGTCTAATGGTTTTTCGATGTAGTGTATATTATGAGGTGAAAGGGATGAAAAGTGGGGGTTGAAAGATTCCTAACTGAGCGTGTATCTCTTAAACGACATAGGGAGGAGTCTGAAACTCGGAGGAAATCTATCAGCTTAAAAATAAATAAACAAATGAATAAATAAATAAATAAAATAAATAGGTGTTCGACCGTGTTTTCATAAATGCAATTTAAGTGGCATATGGGAGGGGTGAACTTCTGGAAGAAAAACGTCCACTAAGGAAGGATTTTTGGATGTTTGCTCTCATCGACCAACCAAAACTATTAAAGTTAGAAGAATGATATTTTGGGGATATGTTTGTTTGTTGTGTGTCGAAAACGTCTACTAAGGAGGGATTTTTGGGTATTCAGGTTCTAAAGGGGTGTTAACGGGGTTAAGCCTGCATTTCATTGAAAAACAATATGATACGACTATGACGCGAGTGATGCGAGGCTAAAATTGAGATGGTGTGTGTCTGTGTATTACTCAATCTCGCAAGTACCACTGGTCCGATTTACGTGAATTTTACATGGAAGTAGCTGATTTACCTGGTTAACATATAGGTTACTTTTGATTTCAATACTTTGCACTATTTAAAATGGCGACCATTTTAGTGACGTCACTACACCCTTTGGTTTCAAAATTTCATATTTCTATTTCAAATAAAAAGAGAACGCTAAGAAATAGCAAACTTTTGATGGCATATGCGAGGTTTAAAATTACATTTTCTATCCGAAAGGTATCTGCAACTGTTAGCGAGTAAAACCTAAATTTGTGCTATAAAACACGGTCAACGCCGAGCGGTGTAGTTGGACAAAATGTTCCATCCCTAATGTCCCTCTGCGCAGCACCTCGCCTATCCCCTGTTTTAACTGTCACCTTCACATTTTAATTTATTTATGACGCGTAGCGAAGCACGGGTACTTCAGCTAGTATATATATATATATGAAAAAATGAAAATCCACAGCCTGCGTCCAGTCTCCGACCGGGTCAGGATTGGAATGAATGAAGCCCCCATCTAGCGGCGAGGATATGAACTGTGCCGGCTGCCGAGGCCTGACGCACTCCTCTGGGGCAATGATTAAATGAATGACAGATGAAATGAAATGATAGTGGAGAGTGTTGCTGGAATGACATTTTGACAGGGAAAACCGGAGTACCGGAGAAAAACCTATATATATATATACATAAATTATGTATAAACTTTTGAACTGACGGTGCTTCTGGGGTCTGGGGGATGTGAAACGCGAAGATATGTCGACATTTTCCGGAAGTCGAAACGTGGTACCCATTGCACTAGTTAGTTTCCTAATGAAATCTACCTAAAATGTGCACGCCTTAAAAAAATTGTTATGAGAATATCACTCAAAAGTTCACCGAATTTCAGTGACACTAGAAGGGTTAGTACCTGAAAACCTTAATTTTTTCATAAAGCAGGTGTAAAATAATGCAATACTTGAAAGCTTACCAGGACCAGGCAGATCGCCACGAAGACCAGAGCAAACAGACTCAAGTTCATGTTTAGGTTGCAGGATTACTGTGTCTGAGCACTGACCGACACTTCTATATAAACCCGACGATAATATTGTTTTTCCCCTTTACTATCAGCTCCACAAGGACAGCCTCTACCATTATCCCTGATAGTGTTGAGTAACTGCTTGCAACAGGTGATAGCGATATTATCTGAACCACTAACTCTTCGAAGTCAGTAAGTTGTCGTTAGAGCTACACTTGACATTAATAATTTCTGAAAATTATAGCCGACGTCAATAAGGGGTGGATATTACCGATAAATCTTTTAGCCTATTTTAATTTAAGAAAAAATAGGTTTATGATAACACCGTTTGTCCGTGTGTGCGTGTCTGTGTGTGTGTGAACCCCTAATAAAATTTAACTGCAGGAGCGATTTCAATGAAACCCGTAATCTGCAGCCCTTCCTGGACTGTAATGCCACAAGGGATTTTTTAATTCTAATCTATGTTGAAGAGAATAGAATCACATGCCAAATAGATCTTCCAATTTGCATTCCTCGAAACATTCAGTTTTCAACCCAAATGATGATAATGATGGCATGTTGCGTCTGGAAAGACTTGGTGCAGGTCTTTCAAATGTGTCTTTCCACTTTGTCCGACCCAGACCGCGCCCTTCTAATGTTATTACATCTCACCAATCCAACATGGCAGCTGTGTGAAATATTCCACCTAAAATCTATATCTCTGATACTCTTACAGATATCACCCTGGATATTTTTACGATGATACGGGAAACTACTCGAGATTCACGTATGTGATACTTAACAAGTATTTCCGTAAAAAAATATACAGCCTATTTTCATAAATCCTAATTATGTTAATTGCCTCTATCATTAACAAAATGTCAGTTTGATTGCTGTAATAGATTCGTAGATGTTGAGAACCGTCTAAATATTTATGATGGTCATGTTGGATTTCTATATATAGGTCTTAGAGTTACCGTATGCACGATTACATGAAGATTATTGTGTAGGTGTAGTATTCAAACTTCAATCGCATGAGTAGGACACAAGAAATGAAAACCAGATTTTAAAATTTAGCACAGCTGCCATCTTGTGGTTATGAAAACAATTTAAATAAATTAGATGCCAGAGGATTAAAATTAGTATAAGCATTTACCGCAACAAATTTCACTGCGCTCGGATGGTTAAATCACGAGAAACGTCCATTTAAATATTTATATTTAGTGTAGCCGCCATGTTTGATTTGTGTTCACCAGGTTATTGAAAGTTTCTTAAGTGAACTTATGTTTATAGCCTCTGTTAACATACTAATTCAGTTTGATTGCTATAATAGATTAGTAGATATTGAAAACCGTCTAAATATCACGGTTGGTCGCCATGTTGAATTTTTATATATGTAGGCCATAGAGTTATGTACCATTAGATAACGATTTCTGCGTAGGTTCATTATTCAAACGTTTACTTCGATCACATAATTAATACACAAGAAATATGAACTTAATTTTAAAATTGCACACAGGCGCCATCTGAGGTTATGTGAACAATTGAACTAAATTAGATGTCAGTGCATTACAATGTGTATAAACATTTACTGTACCATACTTCACTGCACTCAGATGCGAGGAAAGTCCGTTAAAATGTTTCACATTCGTTTGGCCGCCATGTTCGTTTTGTATTTTACAGGTCTTTGGAAGTTTCAAAGCTGAGCTTCAAGTAGTACCCTCTATCACCATAAGAAATATCAAGGTATCACTAATAGTTTCAGAGATATAGAATGCCAGTTAAATATTTCACACAGCCGCCATCTTGAGGTTATGTAAACTATTGAACTGACCTAGATGCCACTGCATTACGTTGTGTATGTACATTTGCTGCACCAAGCTTCATTGCGTTTTGATGGTTAAATCGAGAGAAAAGTCTATATAAATGTTTCAAATTTGCTTGGCCGCCATGTGAGTTTTGTTGTTAACAGGTTTTCAACAGTCTCATAGGTTAACTTCTTGTAGTGCCCTTCATCACCGTACGAAGATTCAGAGTGATATCAGTAATAGTTTCGGAGATACAGAATGCCGGTGAAATATTTCGCACAGCCGCCATCTTAAGGTTATGCAAACAATTGAACTAAATTAGATTCCAGTGCATTACAATGTGTATGAGCATTCGCTGTACCGAGTTTGATTGCGTTTGGTTGGTTAAATAGCGAGAAAAGTCTATTTAAAAGTTTCAAATTCGCTTGGCCCCCATGTTCGTTTTGTATTTAACAGGTGTTTGAAAGTCTCATGGGTGAACCTTTAGTAGTCTCCTCTATCACCGTAGTAAATTTCAGGGTAATATCAGTAACAGTTTCGGAGATATGGAATGCCGGTTAAATATTTCGCACAGCCGCTATGTTGAATTGGTGAGACGTATTAAAATTTGAAGGGCTCGGTTGGCGTCGGCTAAAATGGTACTTAAGACCTTACCGAGTTTCATTGAAATCACTCCAGCCGTTTAGAAGTTATAAGAGGGGACACACACACACAGACCCGCACACACACACACACACACACACACACAGACGCATAACTCTACAAACGGATTCCTTCAAGGAGATCCAATCAGCCCAATATTTTTCAACATCATGACAGCAGACATCACAGAAATAATCATCAATGCCTCAGCATCGCTTTTACTTTATGCAGATGACATGGCAATAGGTCCTCAACAAGCTCGTATCATGGACAGAAAGAAATGGTCGACTAATTAACCACAGCAAAATCAAACAGTTGAACTTCAGGAAAGAAGGAAAGCATGCACTTACAAACACAACGACCCTGCACAACAAACCACTAGAAGTAGTGCCGAAATTCAACTACTTCGGAGACACCCTCCAAACTACTCTAACATCTCACAATATCCACGTTTAAGAAAGAGCGGCCGCAGCAATAAAAGCCTCATACCACATCGAACAACGCCAACAAATAACATTGGGTACAGCAATGCTACTGTTCAGGTCAATCATATCACCAATAGCAACCTATGGGATTAGCATTAGCTGGGAAAAATTCACACTCAGCGACCTGATGATAATAGAAAAAGTCACGGCCCGACATCTTAAGAGGATTTTAGGCATAGGAAAGTCTGCCCCTTCAAGTTTGACATTATGTATTGTGCCCTTATAAGACGGAGTGGAGATACACAGGCGTGATTTGAATTGAGCGCGCTGAGTCGAGACCAAGGTCGCGATCAGCTCTTGTCTCGCCATGTTTTGAAGCAAGCGCGTGGTCTACGTATCGCCAGGAAATGACAGAGCACAATATAATTCTTTTTATTTAGATAAGGAAGAGGAAGGCATCAGCACTTCGGAATTCCATTTTGAATTATTATCCTGTTTAATTTATGAAGTTTCAATTGATATGAGAAACCATCCAGTATATTCCACCCTGGGAATCAAAAGGAGCGAATGCATCACATTACGTAATGCAACTACTGTGCCCATGTGGAGTGCACGAGATCCGAATTCATGATCATTTAGTTTGAAATGTTAGAAAACTTTACAGGATTTGTGTACAGACTTTCAGCTAGCAGAAGGGTTAAGTTGAAATCACCCCTGTGTGACGCGTATAGGATGGCACAAGAATGGAGCCATAGCCTGCAGCTGGGCGTGAGGTCACCGCCTGCTCATCAGATTGAGGCTTGCGCATGGGATTAAAATAGACCAACGGAATCTTCCATCCAAAGAGAAAAAGAAGATCTAACTAGGAACTCCTTAGTAAGCTGTAAATCGACAACACTGTATAGGAGGTGTGGCCAGGAGATTGGCAGAATAATTGAATTTAGCCAGAAGCGTGAAAAAATCTTAGGAAATCTTTCCGTCAATGTTAATCATTTGGGAAAACAGAATTTCGAGTGTTGAAAAAGTTAATAATAATTGTAAAGTTTAGAAATGCATTGTAAGCATTACGTAGTTGGGAGGAGAAAATAAGAAACTATACGCCCACTTAATTCAGGAGTTATTTTAATTTTTAATCGTTCTTGCCACGATCGGTTTTCGAAATTTTAGTATAACTGAGACGTTCAAGACATAAGCTCCTAGTAGGTAATTTTTTCGAGATCGTGCGACTCTTATTTTGGAAAATAATATTTGAGTAGCCCAGATGCAAAGGCCGCTAAGTGCACTTTTTGTCGATTTTGAGTTGAGCATACCGTCACGTTCGTCTTTTAACTGGCTACACGATGGAATAAGTTTCAGGGTGCATATCCCGCTCAAAACCGTTGAAAATGGCCAACAAAGATCGCATTCGTATGCATAAACCGCTAAATGCATGTTGGCTATGGTTGCAAAGCCAGTTTAATGTTCCACGTGTCCAAAGACCGCTAAGTTCCATAAGTATGGCGTCTGCCTTGCCACATACGGCTGCAAAACACGCTAACTGGTACAAGAACTGCCAATATTCCTCCCACAGAATTTCTTTACGATAAATAATTATTTATTTCGATCGGGAAGGATGGTTTCGTGTTTCAGATTTGAGTTGGCTGCACTATCGAGGAAGCGTACGCAACAATAACCTTGCTGCGTTGTCGAAATACATCGTTTAAAAGCACATTTGATCGACAGGTTGTTTCTTGGTTGTGGGCATTTCAAGCCAGAAAAATGAGTGATCTTGTTGATTTAAGTGAAGCAGTTATTGCATTTGTGGACTGTATTACTATTGTGGATGTTACAAATACGGAGAGAAGAACAGAAACGGCAGAAGTAGGTGGAGAAATAGTGCAAGTTGAAGTAGTTTAACCCGTTGATATTGGAGTTGAGAACAACTTCTTACGTCTGGTTAGAACATCAACATCCGAAAGGATCAAACCAAATAGCGTCGACACCTCTTCACAAACTGCCCAGCATAAATGTTTAAGGTGCAAAATATTTCGGGTATTCTCTGATGGCTGTGGGGGTCAGAGCAAAAACAAGACTATGATCAGCATGCTATCTCACAGGTTACTGCTAGAAGCTCCCGCATGTCTAAAGGAAATACAGCTATGGTTCCCAATTGTGGGCCGCTCATTTATCTCACCTGACAGAGTTTTTGGAAATATTGAACGGCAACTTCGCAAAGTGAGTGTCTTTGAAAATCCTTCCGGAGACATCAAGCACATGGAGACATTTGCGACAGTAGTTCGCCTGGAACAAGTTGAATGTTCTGTTAGGGATTAGAAAGCGTATATGGATGGCATGGTAAAAAAACCAATTCCAAAAAGCGAAGAAAATCGTGTTCAGAATTATTGGCAAAACAAAAAAATAACATGTCTGGTCCGAGGGGAGCCTTTCTAAAATGTTGAGGTTGGTGAGGGAAAGAGCATCATGAAAACTGGAACGAATATTAACAAACATCCGGGTCCCTCACCAATTCAAGTAGGTGTTGTACTCAAAGAAACATAGCTACAAGACGTCTGACGGCTCTTAGAGCTGTATTTCGGTGAAAACTGGCTATCGAACGGCAACCTAAAATTCTTCAGTGAGGTCTTCCAGGAGCAACAAGCCATTCGCAACAATATCGTCCGATCTCAAGAGGAGGAAGACGAAGAACCAGCAGATTTTGAACTTATGGATGGTGTAGAGGATGACCTGACCTAACGTAAGTGCCATTTTTTCTTGTTTTGTGCACTTGCTTAGTTTGTAAATTTTTATGCTGTCTAAATGACGTTGCACGGTGTTTAAGCTTAAATAGTTTGGACGTAGCAGTTTTTCGTCATTTACTCGGTTTCGTTTATAATGCACTTAGTGGCCTTTGCAAACGGACTACTCATTTAGAAGGAAGAAAACTAGTTTATTTGTAGCCAAATCAGATATAAACCCTCTGAGCGCAAGGAATGTCATGCAGTTTTTAAGACTCCTTGAGAGGAGACGCCGCATCGTGTACACCAAATCTACGAGTACTCGTTGAGGGAGGTACTGCGTTAATTGTCAGTTAGCGGAAGCGCTGCTTCACAAAGTTGTAATTAGTCACTCTACGCTAGATCGAAAGTGGTCATACAGTAGTCATTGTACGACGAATCGTCAAAGTTTTGTTAAAATTAACTATAGTCGTGCTACGAACAGTAGGAATCAAATTTGAACATTTGGCAAAGTATATTATTAGAGGCCAAGAAAATAACTTCAGCCGACAGGGGCGTGCAAGGCCTCAAGGACAGTATCAGTCACGAAGAAACATCGAATTATCTCAACAGTAAACGAGAACTTTGAAAGTAGTGAAAACCGAACTTTATCTAGTGCGTTAAAGAACCATAGTAGGGTCTAACGGAGGATAAAAGCCTAAATCTACCTGTGCATAGGGATTTAGCGCTGTAGTGACGTCAGGTCAGACACACTATAAGCAGGACAGTAACTCCAGGCAGAGGTGTGAAACAGTTCACAAATCGTGCCACGAACGGGATACAGTAGTATTCAGGAAATCAGGTCCAATCGTGGACGAGAAAAAAACATTGAAAGAGCGCATTATAACTAGTAATAGCGACTCTAGGACCGTACCAATTCAGACTTTATGCAAGATCTGAACTTGCAATATGAGCACACATAGTATCGAGCTATAAACTGTTAAGTGCCGATTAATATAGGAGAGCCGGAGTAGGATAGCAGTATCCATACCGATCCAGCGCATGCTGAGAAAGAGACTTCCAATCGATCCAGTTAGGAGCAATAACTAGGGAAACACAGCTAGTATCTGCAGCTCTTGGATTACGGAAAAGAAAAGTGTCACCCACGTGTGAGAAATTAAGAGTAACAGCAGTGTTATAAGTGTATTTTGTATATATTATTTGATCAAGTGTTAAATTATAATTTTTCAGTGTTTGATAGTTTATAAGTGTATAGAAAAATATGATTTTTATACCTCTAAGAGAGGAAAATAATGCTTTAAAAATGTGCAATATAAAAGAAGAATTAGTGTACACCGTGAGTTTAGTGAAGTGTATTATGGAGGCTTAAAACCCATAGAAGTGGGACATGAGGCTGATTTATTGGAAGCCTGGAGTTAGCTGCTCAAATGATAAACGTGTGAGTACAATGATTTAATTAAGTGTTGATTTTGGAAGGGAAGGATTCGTGCATACAAATATCTGAGAAGATGTTCTCAAAATATCAGGGATAATGTAATGTAATGTGTGTGAATTGAAGCGTACGATCTCTTCTGAACGATAAAGCAATCATGAACTAATTATTGAAAATAATGGTTAATATAACTACTCATTGGAGTATGGTATTTTGAAATCACGTCATGAAGTGACATAATGTGAAGTAACATACGTTTTAAAGGCAAGAAATAAATATAAAAATAAGTGTTAAAAAATAACAATAAATGTAATGATGTTAGAAACTGTGAAGGTTTTGTGAATAATAATAATAATGATAAATTTTGTTGAACAAGAATGTTCAAATGAAAGTGGTGTCAAAGGCGAATTAATATTCATGCCAGATAAAGTTGTAAAGTGCTAATAAGGTAATAAGACAGAGCTAAATTGAAGTAGAAGCGGTAAATATTTTACTCGATATTTCACACAAATATTATTGTTGTAACATAAAGCTAGGATAGCTTATTTGACTTTTCACGCTAATTATTGCTGTGATTTCATGCCAGGATTTAAATTGATTGTCAGGTAGAGTTGGTCAAGGTTCTAGAAAGTAAGGTATTTGCAGTAAGGCAAAAATTGAATACGGGTGCTATATATTTTGTGTGAGCGCATGAGGACAGTGCTGGTATTCCGCTCAGAAAGTCGCTAGTTTTAGGAGGATTTGGTGTTAAATGGTCACACTCCTACGACAAGTTGGTAAGACCTTCAAATATGGAATTATATCCATGATGCATACTCATTATTAAGTATGAACCAAGGTTCATCCAGGTCGGAAGCCCCGTCATTATGAATTTAAAAACCTTCCAATGATAATACCTATCAATCAATAAGTTCACCTGTGCAAATATGGCGGATAAATATTGCCGCATAAAGTGTAATGATGAAGGGATCTAATGTGTGTTCTATCGAGGTAAAGAAGTGATTCTTAAAGTAGCCTGTCGGCCATAGAGAAATACATTCAGTCTGTATGGACTGGGGGCTGTGCGACCCTCGGCATCATAAATTTAAATTGAAGCACTTTGACAGCACTAAGGGGACCACTAATCGCTTTGGGGCAGGTCCGTGACAACACGCCTTATCTAAGAAAAGTTCAATGTTTGAGACATGCCGGTCATCAGTACTGAGATCGAGAGTTATAATGTCTTGCCAGAAATCGTTCAGAAAACCGTATCAGCTTAAATAAATAGTCAAAGACTAATGTAAAATCCCTTATTATAAATAACCATGTAAATGTTGTTCCGGAGTAAAAATGGAAATATTAAAGGAGTCTGGGGAGTCTCTTTTAACTTGATTCATTCAGTAATTTCCAGTACTCAGGATATGCACGAGTTCTGTTCCCCCAACAACACTGATTTGTAGAATTGTTTTCAGAGGGATGAAATTTTGAAACTCACGTGAACCTTTAGAAAAATATATATTTGTTATAAACAAATTAGCACAACTTTGGGAAAAACAGCGATTGGGGGTTAAAAGTGCTTTATTTTCAATGAATAACTATGTAAGAATAATCTTAGAGCCATGCGATGCTCGTATTTAAAGTGTAGATAACTTATTTTATGTAAGTGAAAGGTTTGTTGACTTTTTGTCAGGTTCAATTGAAACCTTTATATTAGATTTTATGGTTTTGTTTTATTGATTCATTGTCTAGTTTTAGACAAGTTTGAACATTGTATTGTCAATTTAACTGTTGTAGCGCCTAATTCTTGATTTATTAAATAATTATTAGATTTGAATTTGATATTCATTTTGAAGTGCTTATTCCATGCTTGATCCTGAATGTGTAAATCATATTAGATGGAGAACATTCTATGCCCCGAATACCTGAGAGAGCGGGCAGGCTATGATTTGCATATTTATTGTTCTCAAGGGTACACTACAGGTATCGATATTTGACCTTGATATGGTATAAAAGCCAGGTCTTGGAAGGCCAAGGCAGCATTCATTCAGTATTGATCAGTTGATAAGCTTGCATCAGTGGTGCTCCCCTGTTATGGTTCGTGTAACGTTATGCCGTCGTAATACTGAGGAAATACTCCGTGAGGCTAGGTCTCTATTATAAAATACGTAAAGTAACATCTCCACGTTACTCTGCTTGTATGTCGGAAGACATAGTTTCATTGTCATCCCAGTGCGTGGAAGGTAAAGTTCCGTTGTGCTTCACCACAAATTATTGTTATTATTCATGTGCTTGTGAAAATTCATCATTACGGGAATATTGGAAGAATTAAAGGAATGTAAATATGGACTTGTTTACACGCAACTGACTGATAATTTGACTGACTGTTAACTTCCACTCCAATGCGTGATATTTATGAACTGGAATTATGTCCAATTTATGAAGTAGAATTATGTCAAATTGTGAAGTGATTGTCAGCGAACATAACAACTTATTCAATGCCATATTGTGGAAAACTTCGTGCTTGAAACAGACCAGGCATATCTGAGATATTATGTCACATGGATCATATTATTATTATTATTATTATTATTATTATTATTATTATTATTATTATTATTATTATTATTATTATTATTATTATTATCAAGCCACGAAACATTTCCCTGGTTATAATTGAGACAGTCAGAACAACTGGATATTCAAAAACTGTGGACTATAATATCGAAATGCCGAGTGTGCGTTTGTGGAGGAGTCCAGAACGACAACTGTTCCAACAAGATGGTCGGCTAGAGAGGCACTATGTGAGGCGAGTGATACCAGGATTGCTGGATGGGGTACCAGAAGCGATTCCTGTTATGGGCATATTCCTGTAGATGTGAAGGCAGCAAGAGGCAAATGCTGGGATACGACTCTTCCCTAGTGTGCATCCATCACGGGTCCGTGGTGCCTGGGTCTGACTCGCACCGAGGGATGAACCTCCGCCACAGAACATCTAAGCTGGAAGCCTTCCGACTTATGTGAATCTTATTTTTGGGCCATGAATTTCCATAATTTTCATTATAATCCGTTAAAATCCCGAGTCGTATATCATATTGGTTGCATGTTATGCCAGACGAATACTTTGATTTATTGCTTAGACTTGTAGGTGAGGTGGATACTCAAAATTTCATTCTTTAATAATATTAATAATAATAATAATAATAATAATAATAATATACCGACAGTAGTGGCTGGCTAAAGCGCAGCATTAGTTCATGGGGACAAGCTCTCTGCTGACTCGGTAGACGCGTGGGTTCGAGCCCCACCGTCGGCCGTCCTTGAAATGGTTTTCCGTGGTTTCCCATTTTCTACCCCAGGCAAATGCTGGGACGGTACCTCCTGACAGGCCACGTCCGCTTCCTTCCACATCCTTGCCCAGTTTCATTCACCATCATTCATTTCATCTCTCATTAACTCCTCTCATGAGGTTGGCGTCAGGAAGGGCATCCGGCCGTAAAAACCATCGCCACAAAGACTTCATCGCATCTCATCCCCGACCCCGTTCGAAAACGGGAATAATAAGGGGTAATAATAATAATAATATGGGATGTCCTAGGCCATTTGCAAAAAAGGCAGCAGGTTATAGCACATTGAATGCATTTACACTATTTTGAACGCGTCTTGATGATCATAAAATATTTTCTAACATCATAATAATAATAATAATAATAATAATAAAATGTCTACAAATTTATGTTGGAGGAACACTGAAATTCAATAAATAATAATAGATAAATGATAAGTAATGATACATTTTGATATGATTATAAACCAATATTGTATAATTGTTCCAGAGTATGGGATCTCATGATCTTCTGATAGTATTGGACATTCTTGAAACGAAGCCTAATGATTCTACTTCTAAGTGGAATAGTGTTGGTATTGGGATACTTGCCTTGTCCCCAATTCACTTATGTGTTTTCTGAGTTTAGCTCGGGTGGTTTGAGGTTTTGATCCTCAGATGAATGGTATTTATGCAGGAGTGATATCCTGTCCCATAATGATACTAATTGCTTCGATAATAAAATGGGATCCATGCGGGAGTGTAGATATCCTGTCCCATAATGGTATTAATAGCGGCGAATGTCAGTCTAATAACACAGAATTTCCATAAGATAAATTAATATTGGTCATTGGTTTGTTTAAGAATATAATGACGTCACGTCCAATGTTATGCCGATTCTTGTGACGGCTTGAGTATAATTAGCGTTCAGCGCTCTAATTAAAGCACGGAATTATGAAAAGTACAACCAGATATTACAGGCCACATTAGGTGAAGCCTACAGATTATTATTGTCACATAAAAATAATTTTTTGAGTATAAATCAGTTGGTTATGTCAAGTATCAAGTTTATGTAATCTGATATGCTGTGCCGTTAAGTGCTATTCTAAATGGTGTATTCCAAACCCATAATAATTTCGTCATAAGAGAGCAGTTAAATGCGTGTGAGAAATATCGTCGAAATTCTGTAAATAATAAATGTAAAAAATATATTTGAGTATAGGACAATTAATTATGAACTGCATCATTTAAGTCAGGTTTAGATGTTTTTGTGTGTGTGGTATGGGAGGTTATACAATCTCGCTTGTATATGGTAAAAATGATTGTTATAAATCAACCATAGTCAAACCCATGAACTATATCGAGAAGAGACTATGTTTCTCTTTTCTAGTTTGAGATGCATAATCGAATACTAATTGCTGATTTTTGCTTTTTCTCTCTTGTTGCCATCAGGCAGTTCTTTTGAAATAAATATTTGTTGAATTGGTTTTATCTTAATATCTGTGTTCTCACTTTCTGTTTTGTTGTGTGTCGTTCCTCATCCTTTACGGGGAGCATGGGTGCAGTGGGTAGTAAATACCTAGCCCAGCCCAGGACGCCCAGAGATTATAACTCGTGCTCACACTGTGCTCATGTGGCCTCGCATGTAGACGCCTGTCCATCCCAGGTGGACAGACGGACACATAAGGAAATTAATGATATGGCTGCCAACCAGTGGGGACACGATTAGGAATGATATTAGAATTTTGCGCTCAATTGGCTGAGCATCGTTGTTTTTGGATTTCGATCCATTGTTTGCATTAGATTTTGTCCTTTGTTTCCGCAACACAGAACAGAAGTGAGGAACATTTTTTTTATGATGGTGAAGTAATGTTAATTTTTGATTAAGAATATCAATTCACGTTTTGTGGAAGGAAATTCATGGCTCAAGGAGTTCACATAAATCTACCATAGCTCTAAGTCCCTTGTGTGTCTGGTATTTCTCCGTCTCGCTGATCGCCATTTGTTTTGTTGCGATTTCTTTGTGATAAGTCATGTCTGGTGAGGAGTTGAAGACATTGTTGATATCTAATAATGACAAAATGACAGAGAACTCTTTAATTCTTGGTGTTTTAGAAAGTAAGATGAAAGAAACTTCCGACGCTATTTCCACAGCAGAAGGTCAAAAGAAACAAGTAGTTCCGTGAAGAACTATATAGCCTATTTTCTCATATCCTACTAATGTTCATTGACTCTGCCTACACAAGATATCAGTTTGATTACTGTAATAGATTCCTAGATATTGAGAAACGTCTAAATATTTCGGATGATTGCCATGTTGGATTCTTATAAGAGGTCTTCGAGTTATGCATTATTACATGAAGATAATTGTGTGGGTGTTTTATTCAAACTTCAATCACATGATAAGGACACAAGAAATAAAAACGAGATTTTAAAATTTCGCTCAGCCACCATCTTGTGGATATGAAAATAATTTAAATGAATCAGTTGCCAGTGGATTAAATTATATAAGCATATACCGTACTAAGTTTCACTGCGCTTGGATGGTTAAATCGCGAGAAAACTCTATTTAAATGTTTCAAATTCGCTTGGTCGCCATGTTTGGTTTGTAGTTAACAGGTTTTTGCAAGTCACATAGGTAGTGCCCATTATCATCGTACACACTTTCTGGGCGATAATAGTTTCGGAGATATAGAATGCCGGTGAAATATTTCACACAGCCACCATGTTGGATTGGTGAGACGTAATAAAATTTGAAGGAAACGGTCGGGGTCGAAGAAAATAGTACTATGACCTTATCGCGTTTCATTGAAATCGCTCCATCTGTTTATAAGTTATTAGGGGAGGACACACACACACATACACACACCCACACACACGGACAAAAGGTGATTTCATAAGCCTATTTTTAGCCTATTTTCAATTTTGAAAAAATAGGCTTATGAGATCACCTTTTGTCCCTGTGTGTGTGTGCGTGTGTGTGTAGGGTGTGTGTATGAGGAGTGTGTGTGTCCCCCCTAATAACTTTTAAACGGCTGGAGCGATTTCAGTGAAACTCAGTAAGTTCATAGCACTATTCCGGGCGACCCCGACAGTGCCATTCAAATTTTGTTACGTCTCACCAATCCAACATGGCGGCTGTGCGAAATATTTCACCAGCATTCAATATCTCCGAAACCATTCCCGATATCACCCTGGGGTTCATCACGGTGATAAAGGGCATTACTAGAAGTTCACCTATGTGACTTTTGAAAACCTGGTAACTACAAAACCAACATGGCGGCCACGCGAATTTGCGACTTTTAAATAGATGTTTCTCGCGATTTAACCAACCAAACCTAATACAACTTCGTACAGTATATATTTAGAGACATTGTAATGCACCGACATCTAACTTCGTGCAATTGTTTACATAACCACAAGATGGAGGCTGTGCGAAATATTTCGCCGGCATTCTAAATCTCTGAAACTATTTGCGGTACCATCCTGAAATTTTGTACGGAGATAAAAGGCCCTACTGGAAGTTCATCTATAAGACTTTCAAAAACCGGTTAGCTAAAAAACGAACATGGTGGCCAAGCGAATTTGAATATTTTAAATAGACTTTTCTCGCGATTTGACGGTCCAAACGCAATGAAATCTGCTTCAGGAAATGTTTTTACACATTGTAATGCACTGGTATCTAATTTAGTTTAATTGTTTACATAACCTCAAGATGGCGGCTGTGCGGATTTTAAAATTAAGTTTTTATTTCTTGAGTCGTAATCATGCGATCGAAGTGAAAGTTTGAATAATGAACCTACGCAATAATTTTCCTTTAATGGTACATGACTCTATGGCCTATACATATAATAATCCAACATGGCGACCATCCGAAATATTTAGACGGCTCTGAATATCTACGAATCTATTATAGCAATCAAACTGAATTTTTATGTTCATAGGGGCTATGAACTTAAGTTCAACTATAGAACTAAAAATCGCCTGGTGATTACAAATCAAACATGGCGGCGACGCGAAGTATACATATTCACATGGACGGTTCTCGCAATTGAACCATAGAAGTGCAGTGAAACTTGGTACAGTAAATCCTTATACGAATGTTAATCCACTGGCATCTAATTTATTTCAATTGTTTCCATAACCACAAGATGGCAGCTGTGCGAAATTTTAATATCTCCTTGTTACTTCTTGTGTCCTAATCATGCGATGGAAGTTTGAATGCTACACGTACACAATAATCTTCATGTAACAGTACATAACTCTAGGACTTACATATATAAAATCCAACATGGTGACCATCTGAAATATTTAGTCGATTCTCAATATCTTCGAATCTATTAGAGCAATCAAACTGGAATTTTGTATGTTGATAGTGTCAGTTAACATAAGTAGGATAAATGAAAATGGGCTGTATAGTTCTTCACGGAACTACTTGTTTCTTATGTGAAAATAGGCTAAAAAGTGATAATTGCATAATTGATGTATTATTAATTACTTTGTGAATGAGGGGGGCGGGGGTGATGTGAATTTTTAAGTTTGCTTTTAGGGGAGTGAGAGTAAAAAGGTTAAGAACCCCTGGTCTAAAGAGATAGATGTGAGCTGTCTTTGGGAGTACAGTATGGTATGGCAAAAAAACTCACAAGATGTATTTTCGATACAAAATTCAAAATACAATAACTGAATCCTTGAAATTACAAAATAGTATTTTAACCCTTTATAAGTCATAATATTATTGAGGATATGTTGTTGTTATTGTTGTTTTAAGAGCCAGAACAACGACATCATCTGCTCCTATATTTTATTTGTATTTATTTTATTTTCAAATTAATTATTTTTGCCTAACTGTAATTATCTGCAATATTATTTTTTTTTCTTTTCTTTAACATGTTAATGTTCAAATTTAATTTGATATTTTTTATTTTTTTAAATTATGTTTATACTCTCAATATTAAGATTATAAATGTATTATAATATTAATTCCTATGAGCCCACTTACTTTAAATATATACAAGCATGTTTATTTTTAATTCTAAGGTTATTATCATATTCTATTTTTTTCACTCTTTAATTTTATTTCTTATTATTAAATAATTTTATCAAGCACCTTATTTCTAATATTTGGTTTTCAGAAATATTAACAATTCAAAAACAAATTGAAATATGGCTGAATGATTCTACCATGAGCATTTTTGACAATGTAAAATGTCCTTATTGTAGAGGGTATATATACAGACCACTGGCCTATAAAGGGTTAAGATAAATCTGAAAATACTTAATATTTCCAGCGAAAAAGATTTAAATCAAAATTTGTATTTTCAAGGATTCGGTTATTGTATTTTAAATTTTGTGTCATAAATACATTTTATGAGTATTTTGCCCAACTCTGCGTCCAGTAAATCACTGTACTCGTATCTGATAAGCATGATGTAACAGAGGTAGTTCCACAGACAGAGGCTGTTCACCCAGATGGAACCGAGATTGGTTGCTAACAAAACAACAACTATTTAAAAGGTTGTACGCAATATTGATGCATTGAACAATATTTTATCACGAACATCCTTTACAGCTTACTCTCTCTTTCAATGATGAATTGCAAAAAAAAAAAAAAAGCGTAGCCAATCACAGAGATTGTATTGCAAATTATGTTTTAATTGGATTCATTTTTGACAGTTCAGTTTGATTATTTTGTGAACAATTTTGTTTTGCTTCTGCTAATAAAATATGCACGGCTGAAATCAAAATCCATCAACGTACTCTAGCGCGTAATCACTTTCCGAGAATGGAATGGGAAGCTGCCAGTTCGGACATACAACGTTCGAATCACAACGTTGATAGCTGGACTATCAGAAAAATAAAAACATTTTCCAAAACGCAACTGACTACTTATTGCTTTAAGAATTTGAAAGGTGCTATAATTCATTGTTAAATTAACCCATGAAAGTAATTGCACTCGCGTAACAAGAATGAACACGAATTTTGACATTACAAACATGTTGGTAGAAAACAATCTTCCCATCAGAAGGTTTACTTCTGAGCACAGCCCTTCATACCAATCTAACCATGATTCAACACGATCAATCTTAATGAACGCCACCACAATCATAACAAGTAGTTCCGTGAAGAACTATATAGTCTTTTTTCATATAAACTACTTATGTTAATTGCCACTATCAACATAAACAATTTCAGTTTGTTTGCTGTAATAGATTCGTAGATATTGAGAACCCACTAAATATTTCGTATGGTCACCATGTTGGATTTTTATAGAAGTAGGTCCTAGAGGTATGTACTGTTACATGAAGATTATTGTGTACGTGTAGCATTCAAACTTCAATCGCAGGATTAAGACACAAGAAGTAAAAACGAGATTTTAAAATTTCGCACAGCTGCGATCTTGTTGTTATTGAAACCATGGTAAATAATTTAGATGGCAGTGGTTTAATATTTGTATAAGGATTTACTGTACAAAGTTTTCTGCACTCGGATGGTTAAATTGCGAGAAACGTCCTTGTGAATATTTATATTTCGCGTCTCCGCCATGTTGGATTTGTGATCACCAGGTTATTGAAAGTCCTATAGGTGAACCTATGTTCATAGCCCCTATGAACATTAAAAAAATCAGTTTGATTGCTGTAATAGATTCGTAGATATTGCGATCCAATTAAATATTTCGGATGGTTGCCATGTTGGATTGTTATATTTATAGGCCATAGAGGCATGAACCATTAAGGGAAAATTATTGCGTAGGGTCATTATTCAAACTTTCACTTCGACCCCATGATTACGACAAAGAACATTTTAAAATTCGCACAGCCGACATCTTGAGGTTATGTAAACTATTGAAGTAAATAGATACCAGTGTATTAGAATGTGTATAAACATTTGCTGTACCAAGTTTCATTGCGTTAGGAAGGTTAAATCGCGAGAAATGTCTATTTACAATTTTCAACTTCGCTTGGTCGACATGTTCGTGTTGTAGTTAAACGGTTTTTGAAAGTCTTATAGATGAACTTCCAGTAGTACCCGTTATCTCCGTACAGAATTTCAGGGTGATAGCGCTAATAGTTTCAGAGATATAGAATGCCGCCATTTTGAGGTTATGTAAACAATTTAACGAAGTTAGATGTCAGTGCATTACATTGTAAATAGATACATGCTGTATCAAGTTTTATTATGTTTGGTTGGTTAAATCACGAGAAACGTCTATTAAAAAGTTATAACTTCGCTTGGCCGCCATGTTGGTTTTGTTGTTATCAGGTTTTAAAAGTCACATAGGTGAACTTCTATTAGTTCCCCTTATCACCGTAAAACATTCCAGGGTGATATCGGTAATAGTATCGGTGATATTGAATGCTGGTGAAATATTTCGCACAACCGCCATATTGGATTGGTGAAACGTTACAAAATTTGAAGGGCACGGTCTGGTTCATCCGGAATAGTGCTATGAACCTACCGAGTTTCATTGTAATCGCTCCGGCCTTTTAGAAATTTATTAGGGGGGACATACACAATCGCACACAATCGTACACACAGATAGACACACGGACAAAAGGTGACTTCATAAGCCTATTTCTTTTCATAAATGAAAATAGGCCAGAAAATACAGAAATACTTGAAAATAGGATTCAAGCTACTTTAGAAACCATCCAAGCCACTTCAGACACCCTTGAAAATAAAATGCTCGATCAAATTCCCTGTTGTTTTGTGTGTGTGTGGTATGGAAGGTTATGTAATCTCGCTTGTATAGGGTAAAAAATGATTGTTATAAATCAACCCTAGTCAAACCCATGAACTATATCGAGAAAAGACTATGTTTTATTTTCTAGTTTGAGATGCAAATTCGAATGTTAATTGCTGGCACCGCTGTGCAGTTGTTTCGTCATCAAGGGTAGTGATGATTATTGCTTTTTTCTCTTGTTGCCATCAGGCAGTTTCTTTTGAAATAAATATTTGGTGAATTGGTTTTATCTTAATATCTGTGTTCTCACTTTATATTGTGTTGTGTGTCGTTCCTCATCCTTTACAGGGAGCATGGGTGCAGTGGGTTGTAAATACCTAGTCCAGCCAGGACGCCAAGAGATTATATCTCGTGCTCACTCTGTGCTCATGTTGTCTCGCATGTGGTCGCCTGTCCATCCCAGGTGGACACACGGGCACAGTATTGTTACGGCTGTGAGTTTGTTTCGTCGCCTCGCCGCGTGAGTCACAGCTGCCCCGGGCTATGCTCTGTCTCTGTGTGTTACCTGCGCCTTACGCAACGGGCTGCGAAGACATAGGTATGGTCCAGAATATTCGTGACCCAGCTAGTGATGGAAATCTCGAGAAGCCGTGAATCCTGGCTGATTCTAGAAACATTCATTGAGTCACCGGCCTGCTATATAAGCGGCCTCATCAGCGAGGGAGGGACAGTGTTTTTGAGCGAGTGCCACAACAGTTGGTGACGTGACTTGCGAAACCCAAGTGAGGCTATTGCATGCAGTGAAGTGCTTTGTGAATTGCGAAACCCAGTGAGATTATTTCCGAGTCTACGGAGCAGTGTGTAGCAGGCTCGTAAATAACCTATCGGTAGTTTGTGTACTCAAGGGAGTGTACAGGCATTTCGGTGAGTGAAAGACTGGCTAGACACAGGTCAGCCTAATTAGTGAATGGACAGCTGCTCGAGATAGTGAAAGGGAAGTGTTCCCAGTCAGAGAGGAACTAGAGTGAGATACTAATTGCTTGCATCTGTTTATTGTGCGGTGTACTGTAACTTGCAAAGACCTGCAACAAAATTACTATTTCTTTAAAAGGACCATTGTGTTGTGCTTCTACCCACCGTAATACAGTTAACGAAAGTGCCACAAGGAGTGGCACGTTACAACTGGTGTCAGAAGCCGGATTACGAACTCAAACACAAGCACAACACCTGAAGGTCCTGGTTTCAAAACCCGAGCAGCTCATTTTACCATCGTTCTCTAATTTTCCTGTGAGTGCATGCCCTTTACAAGACAAACATCTAAAATGGAAGCGCAATTGTCCGCCTTGCTAGAAAAGTTAAGTGGCTTGGAAACCAAATTAGAAGACGGCCAGAAGGAGATGGAAGACGGTCAAAAGAAGTTAGCAGAGGACCTAACTTCCAAATTAGAGGACGGCCAGAAGAAGTTAGACAAGGACCTAACCTCCAAATTAGAGCACAGTCAGAATAAGTTAGCAGAGGACCTGAAGAAATTGGAACAGGGTCTGCGTCAGAAAGTCAACACCATCTGCCAGGGCCTAGGTGAGGAAGTCACAGCAGTAGAAAAGAAGTTCGACGCCTTACAAGAGAAAGTTGCCGAACTGCGCCAACGCCCACTGACGGGGGTGGAGAAATTCAACGCTTTACAAAAGAAAATTGCTGAGCTGAGCCAACGCCCGCCGACGGGGATGGAAGCGAGATTCAACGCTCTACAAGAGGAAGTTGCCGAACTGCGCCAACGCCCGCTGACAGGGTGGAAGAGAAATTCAACGCTTTACAAAAGGAAATTACTGAGCTGAACCAACGCCCGCCGACGGGGATGGAAGCGAGATTCAACGCTCTTCAAGAGGAAGTTGCCGAGCTGCGCCGACGCCCGCCCACAGGTACACCAGGAATATCAGGAACGGGACAGAGCAGAGTGACGCCCCCAATCTTCGACGGAAAGGTCCCGTGGATCACCTATTTACGTCAGTTCGAGGCAGCCTGATCCACAAACTACTGGAACAGCACGGAAAAGACTACAGCTCTCATTTTAGCGCTGAGAGGGGACGCCCTTAACATCCTTCAGGCCATCCACACTGGATCCCGGGACTACGCTTCACTAATCGGCCATATGGAGTCCAGATATGGAGATAGCCATCTTCAGCAGGCCTACCAGATGCAGCTCCGAACCTGGGTACAAAAGAACGCGGAAACCCTGCAGGAGTTCGAGATGGACATCGCACGCATCGTAAGGCTCGCCTATCCAACAGCGCTGGCCAACTTTCTGGAACAGATTGCGACGCAGACCTTCACCGACGGGCTACGGGACTCGGACACTCAATAGGCGCTGCGACTCGCGCGCAATAAGACCCTGGCAGATGCGCTGAGCCACGCACTTGAGTTCGAGACTGCATAGCAGGCATCTATAATGCACGCGCGGGTGCGTCAAGTGGACGTCGACGAACCAGCAAAAACCTACGATACCAAGCCCCTGGCCGACGAATTCATGGAGACGCTATGCCGTTTCTTCGATAGTCGCGGCACCACCAGCAACGACACAGCCGGAAGACAACCGGAGAGGCGGCCCGGAAGAGGACTACCGACTTGCTGGACCTGCGGTAAGAAAGGCCACCTGAGCAAGGACTGCGGTGATCGCCGCCGCCGAGGGTATCCGACGGGAAATCAGTCGTCTGAAAACCGCGCTGTCCAGGGAAACGAGTATTAGCCAGCCTTGGGGGGAAAAGGTTGGCTTGTGACAGTCGTCAAGCCCCGGCAGTCCAAGCTCGTGTGACGAAGTTACGGAGGGACAATAGCAGCCTGATGGTAGACGGATTCGTCAACGTAGTAAGCTGGGCCATGCTGATCGACACTGGAGCGTCGAGGACCATCGTCAATCCCACCGTGATCCCGAGGAGTAGAGTGCAACCCACACAAATGTACCTCCAACTAATAACCGCGACTGGAGAGACTACACCGGTACATGGCGAAGCATCACTGGAGTTCGTCATTGGTCGACGGGCGGTGAAGCATCCATTGCTTGTGGCTGACGTATCAAACGAAGTGATCAATGGACTGGACTTTCTGGACCAGAACGACATCATCTTGGACCTGAGTAACAACACCCTGCACTTCGGAGGTGAGGAACTTGCTTTGCAACCAGCACACGAGGTCATCACCGAACGACGAGTAAGGCTGAGAGAGGATGTCATCGTTCCCGCCAGGACGGAGGTCAGCGCTGCCGTAATTGTCGACGGAACTGCTGAGGGAGTGGCGGCTGTCATTGAGCCAAAATATGAGGACATCCAGACAAAAGGATTGCTAATTGCCAAGACCCTCATCAACACGACGTCTCGGCCGTACGTCCGCCTGTCCAACCTGAACGACTATGACATTACAGTTCACCGGGACACCAACCTAGGAGTCTTCAAACACGTTACCTGGATTGCCCGCATCACAGATACGACGGACGGACACCTGCAGACGGACAACCGAAGAAGACGCGCACTGCCAGAAGAACTACAGAAGCTGTACCAAGGATCCCAGGACCATTTAGACGAGGAACAATCACGCCAACTTCGGGACCTGCTACACGAATTCCAGGATGCCTTCTCCTTGGGGAGGAAAGACTTCGGCAGGACAAGCTTCGTCCAGCACAGAATCGACGTTGGGGGCAGCGCACCGATTAGGGCCCCATTCCGACGTGTCCCGCTCGCCAAGCAAGCTGAAGTCGACCGGATGGTGGAAGAAATGAAGGAACAGGGGGTGATCGAGCCATCACATAGTCTTGGAGCTCTCCGGTCGTGCAAGTGAAGAAGAAGGACGGCTCCACCAGGTTCTGTGTGGACTACAGGCGGGTGAACGACGTCACGAAGAAGGACAGCTACCCTCTACCCCGGATCGACGACACGCTGGACACCATATCAGGATCAAGATGGTTCTCCACCTTGGATTTGAAGAGTGGCTACTGGTAGGTGGAGGTCCACCCTAAGGACCGCGAGAATACGGCGTTCTCTGTGGGCAGCGGGCTCTGGCAGTTCACCGTCATGCCATTCGGTCTGTGCAACGCCCCTGCGACCTTCGAAAGGCTAATAGAGGCCATTCTGATGGTACTACAGTGGAAGACCTACCTGGTCTACCTAGACGACGTCATCGTTCTGGGGAGAAGCTTCGAGGAGCACTACAGCAACCTGAAGGAGATCTTGATGAAGCTACGGGCTGCCCAGCTGAAGCTGAGCCCCAAGAAGTGTCAGCTCTTCCAGAAGCAGGTCCAGTACCTTGGGCATATCGTCTCCGAGGAAGGGGTGCGCACCGAACCAGAGAAGACCGCAGCTGTGAGGGAGTGGCCAGTTCCGAAGGACAAGTCCCAACTACGAAGCTTCCTGGGACTCTGCACTTATTACCGTCGCTTCGTGAGAGGATTTGCCAACATCGCCAAACCACTACATCGACTGACTCAGAAGGACCAACTCTTCACGTGGACAGCAGAATGCCATAGTGCCTTCGAACAACTCAAGCAGGCTCTGTGCACCGCACCTATTCTGGCCTACCACAGACCTGGAACAAGGTTCATGGTCGATACCGATGCCAGTGGCATTTGTATAGGGGGAATCCTGTGGCAAGTAGTGGACGGCGAGGAGAGAGTAGTGGCCTACTTCAGCAAAGCCTTGTCAAAGCCAGAGAGGAACTACTGCGTCACCCGGAAGGAACGGCTCACCATCGTGAAGACCATTGAACACATCCACAAGTACCTGTACGGGCAGCAGTTTCTCATCAGGGCCGACCATGCATTCCTGTGGTGGCTTCTGAACTTCAAACAGCCCGAGGGTCAACTCGCGCGGTGGTTAGAGAGACTTCAACAGTACAACTTTGAGATCCAGCAGAGGAAAGGCCAACTGCATTCTAACGCCGACGCCCTGTCACGAAGACCGTGCCCCGAAGAATGCACCTTCTGCGCCAGAAGGGAGGAGAACACCGGGATACAGTGCCGATGGACTACCGTGGAACTTCAATGGAGCTGGTGCCGCAAATCTTTCACGCGGGCGCAAGCAGAAGATGATGACCTGGGACTGATAGCAGAATGGAAGAGGGCCTGTGTCCCCAGACCCGGGTGGAATATTGTGAGTGACTGCAGCCCAAAGTTTAAGTCCTACTGGGCGCAGTGGGACTCGCTGATTTTAAGGGATGGCCTCATCTGCCGTACCTGGGAGAGCACCGACGGGAAGACATCTCTGCAACAAGTCGTCGTACCAAAGGCTATGACGGAGGAAGTCCTGAAGGAAGACCATGGAGGATCATCTGGTGGACACCTAGGGATAAAGAAAACCCTGGAGAAGCTGAGAGAGCGGTTTTAGTGGATCGGATGCCGAGCAGACGTGGAGAACCACTTCGCGAGGTGCCACGATTGCGCAGCCAGCAAGGGCCCAGGACGAAGACGACGGGGTCCACTGAAGACCTACAACGTGGGCGGCCCCATGTAGAGGGTGGCCATCGATGTTGCTGGGCCATTCCCGTTGAGCGAGGCAGGGAACCGCTACATATTGGTCGTCAGCGACTACTTTACCAAATGGCCAGAGGCGTATGCACTCCCAAACCAAGAAGCCGCGACGATCGCAGAGACCCTGGTGAAGGAATTCGTCAGCCGGTACGGATTACCCCTGGAGCTGCACTCCCACCAAGGGAGGAACTTTGAGTCGCAGATGTTACAGAACCTATGCCAGCTGCTGGGAAAACGGAAGACAAGGATGACGCCGCTACACCCTCAGTCGGACGGGATGGTAGAGCGATTCAATCGCACCATCGAGAACCATCTCCGAATAGTCGTCAGCGAGCACCAGAGGGATTGGGACAAACATCTTCCACTATTTTTCTCTTGGCCGATAACCTAGATGTTAGGCCCCTTAAAACAACAATTATCATCATCATCATCCACTATTTCTCCTGGCTTACCGCGCCGCCGTGCATGAAGCCACCGGGTGCACACCAGCACGGGCCATGTTTGGGAGGGATCTCCGTCTACCTGTCGATCTTGCCTTCGGCCGACCTGGGAATGATCCGGTCCCGGTAAGCCAGTATTGTCAAGAACTGGTCGACCAACTGTAGGACGTGCACGCGTTCGCAAGGAGGAGACTGCGGGTCGAGACCGACCGAATGAAGACCCGATACGACCAGCAGACGGATGCCGGCGGATTCCACGAGGACGACCTGGTCAGGCTCTTCAACCCATTACGGAAGAGAAGGGCCTGTCACCCGAACTGCAGAAGTCCTGGGGGGGCCCGTACCGAGTCTTGAAACAGATCAACGATATCGTCTACAGGATCCAGCGGAGCCCGAGGGGGAAGATGAAGATCGTGCATCGAGATCTCCTGGCAGCCTACAGAAAGACACAGACGGACCAATGATTGATCGGGACGATCAGCCTTTTAGGAAGGGGGTGGTGTTACGGCTGTGAGTTTGATTCGTCGCATCGCCGCGTGAGTCACAGCTGCCCCGGGCTACGCTCTGCCTCTGTGTGTTACCTGCGCCTTACGCAACGGGCTGCGAGGACAAAGGCATGGTCCAGAATATTCGTGACCCAGCTAGTAATGGAAATCTCGAGAAGCCGTGAATCCTGGACGATTCTAGAAGCATTCATTGAGTCACCAGCCTGCTATATAAGCGCCCTCATCAGCGAGGGAGGGACAGTGTTTTTGAGCGGGTGCGACAACACTTGGTGACGTGACTTGCGAAACCCAAGTGAGGCTATTGCATGCAGTGAAGTGCTTTGTGAATTGCGAAACCCAGTGAGATTATTTCCGAGCCTGCGGAGCGGTGCATAGCAGACTCGTAAATAGCCCAACGGTAGTTTGTGTACTCAAGGGAGTGTACAGGTATTTCAGTGAGTGACAGCTTGGCTAGACACAGGTCAGCCAAATTAGTGAACGGACAGCTGCTCGAGAGAGTGAAAGGGAAGTGTTCCCAGTCAGAGAGGAACTGGTGTGAGATACTAATTGCTTGTATCTGTTTATTGTGCGGTGTACTGTAACTTGCTAGGACCTGCAATAAAATTACTATTTCTTTAAAAGGACCATTGTGTTGTACTTCTACCCACCGTAATCCAGTTAACGAATGTGCCACAAGGGTTGGCACGTTACAGTATTAACTAAAGAGGACTACTTCATCCACGACATCAAGATGCAGTTTTACCTATCAAACACCAAAGCCTATGAGAATGCACGCCGAACCTTAAACGAGAAACGAAATGCCATTTGGTCCGACCTTTACTCCGCACATGCCATAATAATGGAAGAGTGGAAACAAGCGAATTACGAGCTACGAATCGTAATCACAAGTTATGCCACCCATGGATTTCACTACGGATTCTATAAAACCAAGAATTTCCATGAAACGAACGAAGACTGTGTATGTAGCCTGTGAGGCGAACATTGTGAAAGGTACCACGCACAAAACTGCAAAATGAGGACAACCTCAATAATAAGACTGGCATTAGCAAAATTGATCATTTGTACAAATATGTCTTTGCATACTTTGCGCTTTTTTTAAAATAATTATAACCCTATTTTAGCCTACTTTCGATCTTTTCAAAAAATGAAAGTAGACTTATGAGATCTACACTGTGCCAAGAATTGTGTGTCTGTCTGTATGTGAGTGTGTGTGTGTGTGTGTGGGATTTGGTATGTGTTTTCCCCGCTATCAAATCAGAAAAGGGGAACCCGAATTGAACGAAATTTGGTACAAAGGAAGCACTAGCAAAGGGCACCGCATTGTCATGTTTTATATCGCCGCCATCTTGACGGAAACATAATGGCTTCCATCCAAATGTTCAAAGCTTAAATCAAATTACGACTAGCCTATTAATTTGGTCTCTACCAGATTTTGCAACTACATGCCCTCATGTAGGAAGCGTCGTTTGACCAAACTACAATGTCATTAGCCCAATAGTTTGCAGATGGTTGGTTGGTTCTTAAGTTTAGGGGCTGCGACAACGCGGTCATGTAGCCCCGTGTACTTTGGGTGTGTGTAGAATCTGTCTGATAACCGGCATTAATTGTGATGGCTGTATTAGTGTGTGTTATCTGTTTTTTAATTTAAGTACTGCAACTTAGAATTTTTCAAATAGTTCCTACTTTTGCCGCCAAGCGCCACCATCAACGACTACTAGGCCAAGTTCATGACTTAGCTACTAGACGCCACCGCAGTCGGCTCCTGGCAACGAACGTAGAAACCTAAGAGCGTTGTTTAGATTCTTAACCTATCCAATTTAGTTTCACACAGGTGCAATTAGTGGAAGGTTCTTTAACATGCCATAATTCTATGACAGGGGACCGCCGGCTTTACTTCCCTCCGAAGGAAGGCATACTGAGGAACTTCTAACGCTCTTAAAAAATCCGACGGCTTCGGCCGTGATTGATCCCGCTATCTTGGGCATAGAAGCTCAGCATGCTTCCGACTACACCACCGAAGCCGCCAGTTTGCAGATGGCAGTTGTGTATGTATCCAAAGAGATCCCCCCCCCCAATTAATTCAAATAAAACGAAATCAAATCGAACCACCTTTGGTACAGAGGTAGCACTAGCAAGGAACAACTCAGTGTCATGTAGTATATTGCCGCCATCATAACGAAAGGGAAATGGTGCCAACCCAAATATTCTTAAATCAAATTACGACTAACCTAATCAGCCGATCTCTACGAAATTTTGCAACAATATACCTTAATGTGAGACGCGTCCTTCACCTAAACTACAAGGTCATCATCCAAATAGTTGCAAGATGGCGGATGTATGAATCATGAAAGTATTATAGCCAAACTGTAACTTACCAAATACGATCAACCTACATAGGGAGATTTAAACTGTCCTCGAGGAAATGACCGGTGGGATATTAGCATTTTAAAATAGAATATGTACCGCAGTAGTGACTAACAGTTCAGGCTGACCGTATCATATCGTCCTTGTCCGTGCCGTCCCGTTGGGTTAATTGGCTGCTATTGTTTACTCGTAAATCCATATATTTCCTTAACTTCGTAAGTTTGTATATCCTTTGAGGAATGTACTGAAGAAAATAATACATATTTAGTATCAAATAATTCATAGGAACGGCAGAAAACGCTAATGAAATCATTTATTGCAAGACACAATATTGTGGAGTTATACTAAAGCATTTGTTAACCATGTATTAGCGTACGCAATTGCAATTGCCCGGTGCCAAGTCCGGGATGAAAAAGGAGGTGGGTTCGATGGCAGGCTTAACAACAATCCGGTCGGTAAAACAAATTCTGTTGCATCTCAATGCACTGGTCAGAATAAATATTATGGATCAAACTGCCTTGGCGTTCCCCGCTGTAAGCGACGCGCATCATCATCGCCCGAATGGTGTGAGAAATGTGCAAGGGCTCCCCACTCAAGCACGGGGTGGGCTAAAGAAGCGAGTCCAACAAATCAGAATGGCAACCATTAACATTGGTACTCTTACGAGTCGAAGCCGAGAACCTGCAGATACCTTGAAGAACCGACAAGTAGATATTGCCTACATCCAGGAAACCAAATGGTCTGGCTCAAAATCCAAGGATATTGGTGAAGGATACAAGTTATTCTACCACGGAAAGATATCAGGCAGGAATGGCGTAGCTATAGCTGTGAAGTTCAGAGATCATGTCTCTGAAGTAAACCGCCTTTCTGATCGATTGATGTCTATTAAGATCGACACTGGTACGAAAACCTTACGTGTGGTTTCATGCTATGCACCACAAACAGGGTGCACTGATGATGAGAAGGATGAGTTTTGGAACAACCTCGAAACTTACCTACAGTTTGTTGAAGAAAAACTCCTGTTCATTGGTGGTGACTTAAATGGCCACTTTGGAGGGATTAGAAATGTTTTCGACAGAGTGCATGGTGGACAAGACTTTGGAGAGCGAAATGAGGATGGAAACAGAATCCTGAAATTTGCTGAAGCCTTAGACTTAGCTGTGGCGTACACCTTTTACAGAAAGCGACCATCGCACCCCATTACCTACAGTAGTGGTGGAAGAAATACGCAGATTGATTATTGGGTGGTACTGTAACCGTTGACGGACGTTCTACGACCACACAAGTGCGCATCCTAACAACAGCCGAGCACAAGACTCAAAAAATATATCGGGGTTAACTGTGAGCAACAACAAAAATTGTATAATAAAATAAAATCTCTGCTGTTCCCCAGATGCACATTACAGCAAGGATAGGAGGCATATTTTCAAGAATCATGAATGACCACAGTATTAGTTAAGATAAAATTGTATCAATTTAATTGATTAATTCAACCATCCTAATCGTTAAAAGGGGTATCCTCAGGGAGAAAACTAAACACCATTCTGAAAAAAAACACCCTGCGCTCCCCCTGAGATCCTATACTATTTAATCGTAGGCATTAAATAACGTTCCAAAAACAATTAACTATGCCAAAAATCAACGATTTTTAATATTCACTTTCATTACAATACCCATGAAATTAATAGTCCATCATGGTATTCCATCCTATTTTAAATGTTATTTACAATATTCAGGATGTGTAGATCACTGGTCATTCTATTAAACACATGAATAAAATTTTATTTTCAAAGTTCCACACTTTTTTCATATTTCCAAAAATCTCGGACAATACTATCGGATATTCTCTTTCATGAAACGAGAATAATTCCAAACACTACCAGAATTATTAATTACGCCTCTTAACACAAGTCAGCTTATGTCCAATCAATGATTGCTCCATTAGAAATATAATACAGTTTAAATTTCATTAATTCCACAAAGGAATATTCATATCAGAATTTATAAATCAGGGATCTGTGATTTATTTTCAATAAAGAAATAAGTTAT
>CAMPQE020000414.1:0-24818 GCA_946902985.2 Meconema thalassinum
ATTTCAGGTTGTGCCAGCCAGCGAAAATCTTTCAGTGGTAGATATTGACTCATAGCCCAAGCATATTGGTTATTTGCATCGAGGTAGACAATATACTTTGACTCTTCTCAAGGGTTGTAGCTAGGCATGCATTTATTATTTGCTTTAGAGTACCGTTCACTACATTGGCTTAATCCACCTCGAATTGATGATTTTATAAAATTGATCATGTCTATATCAGTCATTAATTCTAAATTTACTTTCTTTTTTTTTCAACATTGAACTGAAACTTAACCCAGAAGCAGTGAAATACTGACAAGGATCAAGGTCATAAGTTTTCATACAAACATTCCGAAAATTTTCAAAAACATCTGCAAATAATAACACATCTGTCTTCAAATATATGTCTGAAAATTCTCCTAAAGTTTGAATGTGGAACTGTGTCCATACACGTTGCGCATGTAAATATTCCTGATCACTGATATGACTTGTGTTTAAGGAACTGTAAAATGATTCTTTCGACGGTAAAGAACACTCCTCAAGACGTTCCACACAGTTAATATATTCATAAGGGAATATACCCTTTTGACGAATCAAATTAAAATCATCTTCTTTAGGAAAGACACGTTGAATTTCATGAAACTGATCTGATTTTAAATTACTAGCCAGCTTATCAAGACTACTCGGCATAAAGCGGAATGAATCTAAAAATCGCAGTTTAATGGTTTTTTATTGCTAGTTTTGATGTATTTTGTGAACGATATGTATTGTTCCTTATTATTTGCAATCACATCAATTTTCACATCTGAAGCTCCAAATTCTTTAACGATAAAGTGGTTATCTTATTTGCTACCGTTATGTAGAATGACCGGAATGAATTTACTTACTCTATAATTTAAATTACATTCTTGGTGAGCAGCACCACGATATTTTCCTGTTAAATGGTCATGATCGCGAACCCTGTCTGAATATAAACATTCACCACATATAAAACAATTCGTTTCAGTTTCAAAATTCATTTGCTCTGATGAAGTTAGTGGCTCCATTGGAATGATCTTATTTAAAATAGAGGATAACGGATGGCATCTTTTTCAAGTCTTTCCGTAAAAACTTTAGGTGCATCAGGTCCTCTATAGAGCTCAAACTTATTTAAAGAGTCATCGTAACTACATTTAATATAATATGCAAAGCTAAAAGGTTCATGAATGTGAGTAGTGTTGGTAAAAGGTTGGGCTGGATTCGATGAACATGTATTAAATGGTTTTAACAAAGCTTCAAAGTCAGCATATATAACAAATGGTACTCGAAGCTGTTTCTCATAATCCTTAAATTTTAAAATGTTATTTTTAGGAGTGGGTAATACCGTTCAAACATGATTACATCCCCATTTTTGATGTTGAGTTAGTTGATCCTCTTTCTGTAAATGTAGCAAACAACCATCACACAACCACTTCTTAGATTTGTTTTGATACTTGACAACCAACAAGTCTACTTAAATGTTTTATCCAACAATAGTGAGCATTTTCACCTTCGGTTATGTATAGTAAATTTACTTGAGCATCCTTTTTTTTCCTGAGTATAATATAGAGGACCAACTATACTCTTATTTTCAATTTCATACACATTAATACTTACATTGTTCAGCTTTTCAAAACGTTGAATGTCTTTTATCGCCATAGGAAATTCTATTTCTTTTAAATCTAACACTGAAGAATAGTGAGGATAAGATGATGTTCTATCCATATTTTCCATTGCTGGATGGAGAGTTGAGGTTACAGCCCATGCAAAGCATGCGTCATCATTATTCATAACGTTTACACAAGCATGCTTACGTTTGATCCATCCTGGCAAATCAATGTATGATGATGCTCGAAGGGGATTATATTTATTCATGTTGGTTTCTAAATAAAGTACTTCAACCAACGCCCAGCCTGACTCCCTTTCCTGAAACTCTTCACTCTTCATAATGATAGCACTTGAAATATCTTGGTATATATCACTAATATTAGTTGATTCGCTAACAATTATGTTTTTTGTATTAAGAGATTTGATGTCTGTAATTTCACCTTCACTCCCAGTTTTTACATAGAGTCCAAAAAGTTCAAAATTCATTTTAGATGTTTTATGCTCCACTAAAACATTTTCTACCATGCCAAACACACTAGGTTGAACATTTCTTAAAAATGATTCAATACTTTGTGAGTTTTTTCTTCACTATGAAGTCTGTAACTAGCAATTCGACATTTAAACGCACTACCAATTTGTTGAATATTTCCAGAATTTCTTTCATGGCAAGCGTTATTTTTATGATGAATACTACGTAAATGTCCATGAATGATTGATAATGGTATATCAATATTACATATATTACAATGGGTTATCGTAGGTTCACCATTCTTCTTTCTTTTTGTTGCATGACTATTTTCACAATCTTGAGAACGTTTACGCTTTTGAGCATCACATTCATTTAAAGGTTCCGTGCTAGTTGATGGTTTTACAGATTTCAATTCCTGTTGTTTTCCATGCACTTCAACCATGTGGGATTGATATCGCTTTACAGCAGATAAACCAAGTTCACAAACTGAACACGAAAATGGTGCTGAACTAACATGCATTAAATTTACATGACGTGCAAGATTATCTTCTCTGTTAAATGTGGTAGCACAATGACTGCACACAAACATTTTAATGTCATGTTTAGCATTTGCGTGTCGTTGAAGGTTGTCAGGCCTTGAGAACTGTTTCTTACAGTCACCACACTTGAACATGATGATCACTTTCGAAATTACCTATACAAGAAAGAAATCATAAATGTTAATAAATGATAAAACAAAGTACAATATAAATAGTTTAATTATATTCCAGTCAATGGTTATAGCAGGGTATTTAAATCGATCATCTGTGAACTCCTAGCAAGTCTAACTTAATGTAGTTATAACTGGGGGTCACTGACACTTAGCGGGGAACATTGGAACTTGATAGAGTGGTAGAAACCAGCGGTCGCCAGTTAAGTGAGCTAAGTGTGACGTCATAGCCAGTCTTAAAGCAAGTCTAAACTTGTAGAACATGTCACGTGATAGAAACCGGCGATCGTCAGTCAAGTGAGCTAAGTGTGACGTCATAGCCAGTCTTAAAACAAGTCTAAACTTGTAGAACATGTCACGTGATAGAAACCAGCGATCGCCAGTGAAGTGAGCTAAGTGTGACGTCATAGCCAGTCTTAAAACAAGTTTATACATGTAAAACATGTCACATGACAAGGTTAAGTTAGGTAAAGTTAGGTTATGTTAGGTGAACTGAGGTTAAGACTTTAAATATTCCCTATGTCACTGACACCTAGAAATGAACATTCGGACTTAATAGAGCGGTAATCAAAATCTAACCTACAACATTAGCTTTACACACCATGGTCAAGTAGTTCCAACTTTTGACTGCCAAATATACCATTTTCACTAACATGTAGTGGTGAACATTGGAAAATAATACTCTAACTGTTTAAAAGTTATTAGAGGGGGCACTTACCTTTTTATAATTTATCAACTGCTGTCACTGAATGAACAGATTGTAGGAATCTGGTAACCTACAGGTACCCAATTATTTGTAAACAAAGCAATCAATCAATTAATCAATAAATACATTCCAATCAATAACTTCAACATCAATTAGTAATAAAATACTACAATCCATTAATAATAAGTACTTACCTTGCAAAATAATTTAATGATTTTCTACCAAAAAGGCTTTTTACAACTCTTGAGCAGTAATAGAGCACTGTTCACTCAAAGCGAGTAATAAAGACTGACAGTAGGGAAATATATGACACCTCTCTTATATAAACTCTCATCGCTCGTGTCAGCAGTTTTTTGCAAATAATTGCAATTCCTTTCCCAATACAGCTGAGAGTCCAAAGTACACTAGGAACATCTGTGTGGTATCCAATGACTGCTGACTTTGCATTGTCTTGATCAACACCTGGGGTTTCAAATTACTGCAGCGTCAGTCATAGCCACAGCAGTGTGCACTCTCTGCCATGTCAGCAACATGACACCGGAAGGAACACCTGTGTAATATCCAATAACTGCTAACTTTGCATGATCATCACCCATTGTCTTCATGAACACTTGCGGTTTCAAATTACTGCAGCGTTAGTCATAGCAACAGATCTGCGAGCTCTCTGCCATGTTTGTAATATGACACAGGTAATATAACAAGACGTCTTACTGCACGTGCCATCTCCACAGTTTTAACATCTTAAGAACATGTATTATTCTCTTTCAACTACAAATGACTCGTTAGAACACATCCATCCACCAAGTTAGATCCCTTGTATGTTCACATGTATTTCGTCTCTTTCCTTTCATACCGTTATCCCATTACAGTAGTGAGGGATTAGTGAACAACGTCAGTTCAACAAACGCAAAATGTAGTTAGGCCCTTTGACATAATTTAAATAAATTCATGAGCCAGTCCGTAGGAACCGGTCCAAAGGGATCAGTCCAAAGGGACTCATCAACAAGGACTCATCCACAAGGACCTGTCCACAAGGACCCGCCAACAATGACCGGTCAACAAGGACCCATCCACAGGGAACCGCTCCCCCACCCTCTTCAAAAGCCATGAGTGGGCATGCTAATTCATAGTGGCCTTCCACCGAACATATGCACTTTATGTAGAAGAACGTTTCATTCCATATTGGCATTCAAACTCTCACATGTTGCACTTGCAAAGAGAGATTCTCTAAAAAATTACAATTTCACCCCCAAGTAGGGGTAGGTTTTATTTTTGGGGTGGAAATATGTTGTCCAATGGAAAGGGGGTGTCAGCCCGACTTCAATGACACCTCATTTGTCAAAATCCTACCATGCGTTCGAGAGATATCGGGCCGCCGCCATCTTGTGAGGAGGGTGAGGAGGATTTAGAACCCCCACAAAACCACTACTCATATGCTTATTATTTCCACCTTAGTGATCCAAAATTCCCTATTCTTGCTTACATCCTAGCTTCTTTATTCAATAACGTTTACTTTTACCAATAGTTATAACAATTTCATTTAGCACTAAAATTTACAGTGGCATGGCTCAAAATAGCCATCAGCTGGTATAACAAACAGTCGAAACTCTGCCTGAGTCCAACAATTAAATATTGTCGAGCCTCGTTTGGGTATATACAATTCAACATATATTGGCGTCAACAAACTGTCGAGAAGCCCCACATGGGAAAGCCAACTAAACATACTCCCATGTACCCGAATTCACGTAACTACCAATCATTATCCGAAGATGGAGAGGATCGCACAGCTACTGTAGATAAACCGACTGTTCCCTGCCGGCTGGCGAAGTTAAGGAACACGTCTTACACATGTTTATAAAGAGACCAATGTACTACAATCTAGCTACTTGTGTTCACATCTATCTACACAAGGAGAATGAGATTCTAGACACCTCGGTGTGTGACGGGTGTGGAAGAGATTTGGGCACCTATAACTACTCTATAGTACACACGTAGCTTACGCTATGAAATGAAGAATTCGTGGATTAGTATAAAATAGAACATGCATTCTAAAAATTACCCGCTGATGTTTATTAACTAAGGACAAAATACAATTAAAAATAAAGCCTACTGAAACGTAATATAGGATAATAAATAAATTAATTAAATAATACTAATAATAATCTCTGAAATTCTGCCTTGATTCATCCCCTGCATAAGAAAGGTGACAAAACGGACGTTAACAACTACCGTGGCATTTCCCTCCTACAGATAACTTACAAAATTATTTCAAAAGCTCTGCATTGTAGGGCGGAACAACAACTTGATCCACAATTATGAGAGTACCAAGGAGGGTTCAGGAAAGAGCGCTCATGTGCCGAACAAATTATGAATCTGAAATCCATCCTTTTCTATCTGAAGCAAAGGAACAAGAAATTTGTGGTAACCTTCGTCGACTTCAAGAAGGCCTATGATTCGATTGATTGAATAGCTCTTATTCAAATTCTAAAGGAATTTGGATTGGATAATAAAACCAGGGCAATCATTCAACAGACATTAGCTAACCCAACCTTCAGAGTCAAGTTCAGAGGAGAAATTTCAGACTCTTTCGAAATTAAGACAGGAGTTAGGCAGGGAGATGGGCTTTCACCCCTGCTCTTCAGCTGTGCACTTGAAAAAGTCATCCGCGAGTGGCGCAAAGAAATGAACGATGGGGTCCAAAGTGGAGTACGACTGGGTTACAAGAACATGAACCTTTCTATTGATTGCCTAGCTTTTGCAGATGATCTTGCAATTTTATCCGACTCTTTAGACATGGCCACAAAACAAATTAACCAGCTGCAGGAACAGGCAACAAAAGTTGGTCTTCACATCTCTTTGGAGAAAACACACATCATAACTAACATCAAGCCAACACCAAGGGAGCTAAAAGTAAACCAGGGGAAAATCAAACGGACAGATACGATTAAATATCTTGGCGAGTGGGTAGAACCCAACGTATGCGAGAAAGAAACCTTCAATTCGCGCATGAACAAAATGGAAATGGCGTACCAACTCACCAAGGACGTTTACAACAAAAAGTCAATATTCCTGAACGCAAAACTTAGGCATTATTTCACTGTCATACGACCAGAGGCTCTGTACGCAGCGGAATGCCTCACCATGAACAAGAAAGGCCTGGTACAAAAATTGGAGATCAAGGAAAGAAAGATCTTGAGGAAAATTCTTGGCCCGATTAAAGACAACGGTGAATATAGACGACGGCATAACTATGAGCTGTATATTCATGTCTAGAAGATCTCTGATGTAATGAGGAAAAGGAGGATTGCATTTCATGGCCACTTGCTTACAATGAAACTCACACGATTGACGAACCGGATCTTTAACTATTTTAAAAATAAGAAGACCAAGCCAGCCTGGTTCGAAGAGGTGGAAAGTGACCTGCAAGAGATGGAAATTACCTGTGGGGATATTCAAGAACGCAATCCCCTCAGGAAGAAACTACACGACCACCAGGGTTTTCAAGAAAAATCGAAGTTGAAGACGGGAAAGATGTGGACGGAAGAAAGAAAAGAGCAACACCGGCAACGTATGAAGGAACATTGGGCAAAGATCAAAGCCCAGAGAAGCCAGTTGAAATAACGTGGTCCTTAGTTGGCCGATACGATTAAAGAAGAATCTCTCAAAATAAATAAAATAAATCACTACGAATTTGGTCTATCGATTCCTAAAACAATCCTAATTAAGGAGTTACAAATATAAATCTTCTTCTCAATACTTATCCATCTTCTCCATCACATCTATAAATATTTAGAACCTGTCAACAGCTGCCTTCTCCATGCTGTGACATACTACTCCTAATGCTCTTTACAGACACATCTTGAAATTTGTACAACATTAACTCCGTAATCCTGTCTATCGCTTTATTAACAATAACTATTTCTAAACATATCCCAAATAACTATAATTTTATCTACACTATTTACATATTTACAATTTGACTAAGATGGCGGCTGGCATAGGAAGCCTGTAGGAGTGCTCCGCTTTATCCCGCGCAAACCGCAGTTTTTAACCGCAATTTCCGGCCCGAAAGTGAGTGACCAAGTAACATAGTGTGTGAAGTACGTGCCTGAACATTTTCTACATCATTATGTCAATACAAAAGGTGAACAAACGTGTAAATGTTGTTGAGGCAACGATGGCAGACTTTGAAGCACGCCTTCAGTTGTTGAACAGTGCTGCCAACCCGGGTCAAGACTCCCTAGAGTCGCTTACTCGTGATTTTCGCGAGTTCCGAAGCACTGTCACCTCCGAACTCGCTGAGCTTAAAGAAGAACTGAGCAAGCTGGAGAGGAGACTTGACCACCACGAGGAGCTTCTGGACGAAGGAGAGCAATACACTCGGAGAAACTGCCTTCTCATCCACGGGATCGTCGAGGACCCTGAGGAAGATGTGTACGAGAAGGTGAGGGACACAATCAAGACGAAGTCGAACAGCCACAGGGAAACGCCCTATTATTGTAAAATTCCTCCGCTACCACGAGCGAGATCGCATCTGGAAGTCCAAGCGCCTCCTAAAGGGAACCAAGATTCTTATTACTGAATCCCTCACAAAAACCCGGAAAACTATCCTAAATGCAGCGAGAGACCACTTCGGACCCACCCGAGTCTGGACCCAGGACGGCCGCGTTTTAATACACGTCCCTGATGGAACTAAGAAGACCGTCACCACATTTAGGGAGCTGGAAAACGTTGAGCTAATGCGGGATATTAGAGTGAAGTGAAATGAACATGTGCGTAATGTTTATATTAGACAAGTTTAGTAATAAGTGTGTGTGTGTATGTGTGTGTGCATTGGTTGCGGTCGGCAGTGTGCAGCGGGAGGTCCAGGTAGGTTTCCTCTATTTTAAGATATATCTCCCGTTACCCAGCTGAGCTATTGTATGAATGAGCTAACTGACCTTGGCCAGCCTAGCCCACACCAACCCCCTCCCTCCCCTTACACCACTGGCTTTCTTCTAAAACAGGCACTTTCCTCATCCAAACATTCATTACAATGTTGCCATATTAATGCTCTGTCGCTGGTTGCGCATCACGACGAAATACAGGCAATAATAAACGAAAACAATATCCACATCCTCTGCATAAGTGAAAGTTGGTTAAAACCTGACATCCCGTCTAGCATGGTGGAACTAAATCGGTACTCGCTGGAACGTCATGACAGAAATGATGGGAGGCGAGCAGGCGGGGTTGCCATGTACTGTAGAAGCGACTTAAAAAGACGGGTAATATGTGTATCAACACTTAGCGCACAACCAGGACCGGAATTCATGTTTGTTGAAGTAATTGTTGGCCAACAAAAGACTCTGGTAGCTGTTGTATATAAGCCGCCAAGAATAACAAACATGAGTGAATTTGAAAACCGCTTGCTCGACTTACTTCCAAGCTACGAACACGTAATAGCCGTGGGTGACTACAATACCAATTTACTGACACAGACGTATGAGACCAAACAATTAAAAAACCTGTTCGCTTCCTGCGACATGACTATTCTTCCCCTAGAACATACAAACCACATTTACTCTGATAAATACGAATCACATACATTGATTGACCATCTTGTGACAAGCAATCTCGACAGAGTTGAAACTTTCGGGCGAATACCCGTACCATCTATCTCCACCCATGACCTAATTTACCTATCGTACTCCCTACGTGTGCCTAAGTGCACACCTAAATATATTATCACTAGAAACATGAAAAATATTAATATGGATGACTTAAAACATGACGCATACAACCTTCCCTGGAATGACATATTACTCTTAGATAACATTGACGCAAAAGTAAACAAGTTAAATTCTCTTATTATTAGTCTGTATGACAAACATGCCCCTAAACATTCGATCAAAGTTACTCGCCAAGCATGCCCATGGTTAAATGATAACATTAAAAGTATGATGGCACAGCGTGATGCACTGTTCCGGCGTTTTAAACGTACCCGTGACGAAACTGATTTTGAAAATTATCGTGTACTCAGAAATCGTATTAAGCAGCTCGTAAGAAACGCCAAATTCTCCTACATACAAAACGTGACAAAGAAGATGAATACAAGGAATGCCTGGAATAATATGCGTTCTCTAGTTATAGGCAAACAGGAGCAACAGACACATGTACCAGACATACCGCTTGATGAGTTAAATGAATATTTCACTGAAGAGAGAGTACCAACTAATTCAACACCCCATGATTCTTTTCACCCACTACCTGACCACCCGCTCTTTACTTTCCATCCGGTTACGGCAGACAAAGTAAAAAAGGTACTATATTCCATAAAATCAAAAGCGAGAGGAGTTGATGATATTCCCATATCCTTCATACATAATATCATCGGTGCCGTTCTACCAATTATTACTCACATATTCAACCATAGTCTTACAACTAACACCTTTCCCTCCCTATGGAAACAAGCCAATGTCATCCCTATTCCTAAGAAAACCGAACCTTTATCTCCATCTGACTATCGGCCAATATCCATTCTACCTGCACTTTCAAAAGCCCTCGAGCGTCTGGTTCATGAGCAAGTACTTGAATATTTGAATAGCCGTTCTCTTTTAGACACTATGCAATCAGGTTTCAAGAAGGGACATAGCACCGCAACAGCATTACTCAAAGTGACTGACGGCATTAGACACGCAATGGACCAAAAACTGGTGACAATCCTCACCCTTCTCGACTTCAGCAGTGCTTTTGACACCATAAATACTCAGACACTATTGAAAAAGATGGAATTTTATTACTTCGACCAGCAGACAATTAACTTTTTCGCATCATACCTGAATAATCGCCAGCAACGTGTTGTAACCCAGGATAAAACTTCTCAGTGGCTAAGCAGAAAGTCAGGTGCCCCACAGGGTAGTGTATTAGGGCCCTTGCTTTTTGTACTATATATCAATGACATCTCATCTAATTTGAAAAATTGCAAATATCACCTATATGCAGATGATTTGCAAATATACTCCCACTGCAAGACAAATGACATTCCATTGACAATTGAAACTATCAACGCTGACCTTCAACGACTTGGAAAATATTCTCAGGAAAATTCCCTTCTTCTGAATCCATCCAAAACACAAGTTATCATAATTGGCTCTCAAAAACTATTGACGTCACTCCGAGATCAAATTATTCCCCCAATTGTACTGAACAACAATGAAATTCCATACTGTCCTACAGTGAAAAATCGAGGTGTGATAATAAGTCAGACTCTTAACTGGTCTGAACATGTACAGAATGTATGCAAGAAGATTTTCGCAACGCTCCACTCCCTCAAAAGAAAAAAAGATATTTTACCATTCAAAGTAAGAATCATACTCATACAGACACTAATACTTCCTATTCTTGACTACTGTGACGTTATTCTTGTAGACGCAACCAAAACATTAACTTTGAAACTTCAACGAGCTCTGAACTCTTGCATACGATTTATCTACGATCTGAGCTATGATAAACATATTACTCCCTATTATTGCACTCTTTCCTGGCTGAAACCTGAACTACGTCGATCATATCACATTCTTGTCCAGATTTTCCGATTATTGTCTGACGATAGACCATATAGACGATATACTTATCAAATAAATTCAAGTACTTGTCTTCTTTCCATGGTAATAATACACGCTCTGGTTCTTCCCTCTCCATTCCTATTCATCGCTCCTCTATATACAATAACTATTTTCATGTGGTGGGATCTAGGCTGTGGAATACCCTTCCAGCCAGTGTCAGGGGTACCACCTCACTATCTAAATTCAAGACCACCTGCTGGGGCAGCCTGCTGAACATTGCTAACCGACAACAAGTATGACTGGATGAGTGAATGAGAGGGTGAAAGTCATGATCAATGTCAATTATTATTGTTTAATTTTGTCGCCATAATATGTTTATTGTATTGTATTAATGTGGTTCAGTGTAAGAGAGGGCAAAGAGCCCTAACTGCGCCACCAATAAAGGCAATAATAATAATAATAATAATAATAATACATCCTTCGAAGCTAAGAAACACTCGTCAATGCTCTTATCGACACTCTTGTATAATAATCTCTACTATTATCTCACATTGCCTACATTCACGTCGATCTCTGTTGTTTCTTACCTGCCACAGCCAATTAACTTCAGAACAAACGATTAAGTTAATTCAAGTTATAAAAAGGTCACACCTTTGATAAAAACAGATTGATAATAATAATGTTCCGGAGAGAATCCTTCCTCAAACTATATTTGTTATCAATCATAGTAGTATTACATTAGATCTTAAACTCTGATCAGCTGTTACTTCCATAAAGAATCATATTACTTTCCAAATCGCTAATTACATCTCATACATTATATATAGACTTCACCATGTCTTACTCAAACTGTGTCAAAGTCGCACATGATTCCTCGTCGACTCAAATCCTTCAAAATTCCTTATAACAATTCAAATTCCGTCTTATTGTTAGCGGAAACAAAAAGAGTCTTTACATAACAGTTGACAAAACCAAGAATACTGTTTACTTAATCTTCGTCATGTCAATACCCTATGACTTCAATACTCGGCTGTTGTCATCAGTCAGCTGTTCCTACGTTAACAATGCTGTGGCTCGTTTCCTTGAAAATACCACACGCTACGATATTAACTTTACAATTTTTGATCTTGAAAATATGCCTATTTACATCATACGTAATAATAATACATTGCTTGTCTCTCCTCTCTGATCAGTCTTAGTTACTTACTTCTTGCGTTACAACAACACACTCATTGTTAAGGTAGGCATAGTTCTAGAGTTGTCAAAACTTCGCAAACCCACGACATAATTGTCTAAAAACGAATAATGCCTCGTCATTATCATGTTAAAATGTTGGAATAAATCCAATTCAAATGTAAAGTATCAGATAACTTCACAAATTCTGATATCAAAATCTAACAATTCTCTCTAAATAAATCCTAATAAGACGAATAACACTGTATCTAAACTTTGCCTATTAAAGTTCCCATTCGTCGATTAAAACAGAAAAATAACAAAAATTAAATAACGTCGCTGAAATAACCCGAAATTCCTTGTCTGACAGGGAAGCAGTGGAGCAGTCACTAAGACCAAGGTTAACGGCCTAGGGGACCCGACGCGTTGACGATGCTTCACGTCATAATCTGCTTGGCTTGACAGCGGTTGGTTGGTAGACCTGTGGCCTTGATGGGCTCTAGAGTCACGGGTTTTTCTTTATGTCGTGCCACATGACATTGTACTCCATAAATTAGCTTCAAAGAAGATTGATAGTAAAATCATTTTATGGATCCAATAATTTGATGGGTGGTTCTCAGAAAATCTGAGATAAAATTGCTGTAACGTCAAGTATCCATCCGGTTAGCGTATTCAGACCCTTGTTACGATGGCGTTGATAAATGACTTACAAACTGGTATTCACAGCGACTGTCGATTGTTTGCGGATGACTGTGTTCACTGAACAACGCTGAACCTGCTCTAAAAGTGGGCGATAGAAAATTAAATGAAAATAAAGATAAGAAAACGTAGTCTCATAAGTATACGGAAAGGTAAGAATTTCAATATAACATTCGGTCGGAAATACTTCATTCAAAATATTCGGGCGATCACGTAAGGAATGATATGACGTAGTGTACTGTAGTCCTGCAGGATGTGTAGTTCCTAAAGCTTACAAATCTTTGCTTTTTGTAATGATGGTATTAGGCGAAAGTAGTACCTCTCCCAATGAACTAGGAATTTGTCACTCGTAAGATCTATTCTGTAACACGTATCGGCGGTTTGGGATCAATATCAAGTTGGGATCTTATTATAAACTAAGAAAGGCCACTTGATTTGAGCTCAATGACTTTGATTCTAGGAGCAGTGTGACCCGTATAACAAAGAAACATGGGTGTTAATCACTAGAGGCTAGGATACCGAAATATTGACTCATCTCTATGTGCAACACGTATACAAATCAACCAGCATGCGGTAAACTTAGTAAACGTATGGAGAAGCCTACCTTAAGGAGTAGGGGTTATCATTCTTTCAAAGTTTACTTTCAATCACGGCGTAAATATTATGGTTCATATTGTCTCGCAAACCGTGCCATTGATAACTGGAACTCTCAACATGCTGCAGTCTAAGAGCTGTTTTCCAACCATAGAGGTATGTTTAAGAACAGACTAACGATTTGTGTAAATAATCTTGTTATTGTTATGTATAATCGTCTACTACGCTACTTGTTATGCGTACCGAAATTGGCCAGTGGGGCTCAGACCTCCAGTTGCTAGAGAATGAATGGAGGAGGAGGAAGGTGTTGGGTAGGGTCACTTCTGCTGTGGGAGACGCAATGCTGTTACAGTAGGAGCCGATGTGAACATTTCCTTAGTAACAAGCAAAGTGGACATTCCTCCCCTCTCGCCACCGCTGCAGCACATGGACTCTCCCGCATCCGAAACGCTTTCTGAGGTGCTGAGTTTATTGGAAATGAACTCTCTTAGCAGAGCTTATTTTCTTTACTCCCCCAGGGGCTCACATCTAGTGGGACGTGGGTTGGCGACCACGGGGCCCCAGCTGATTCCGGCATTGCTTCCACTTACTTTTGCCGGCTCTTCTCCGTCTTCGTTCCTGTCGACCTCACTTGGTCAACTTCTGTTCTCTTCCGACCCCAACGGTAGTAGGATGTCCGAGGCCGAAGGAGTCTCTTCCTTTCCCGCCTTATTGGCCCTTGACTCACCTTTTCTGATACCCAACTTCTGCGAGGGGTCAGGCTTCTTTTCTATTTCATGTTATCTCCTGCCTTCTGCTCAAGACCCTCAAGGAGGCAGGGTGTATGTAGCCCCACCACATTTGGTGCACCCTGGATAATGCTACACCCTCAGGGTCTCACGGCAGGTGAGTTCGGGAGTTGGCGACCCCGAGGGATTCCTGAGCTGAGTCCGTTTTCCCCTTTGTCCCTTACCTTTTGGGCGGACCCTCTCCTCTTTCACTTTCCTCTCTGCCTTTCATGGCTCTCCTTCCTTCCTAGTCCCTCAATCCGCATTCTTCGAGGGTTGAGGGAATTTATTTTCCTCCTGTCCTTTATTTGCCTTATTCTCCTTTAGTTTTCCATTTCTTCTCCTAGTATGTAGGTTAGTAGTTAGTTTTAGTTTTAAGTTTGCATTTCATTTTCATCTTCACGATCACCCACACCATCAGGGGCTGATAACCTAGATGTTAGTCCCCTTAAAACAACAATCATCATCATCATTATTTTCTTTATGATAACTTAAATTGTCTTAGATGGCATGTGATATAAACATTGAGTAAGCAGACGAACCCTCTTCCCTTGTGTCGTCAGTCGACTTCTCGCTTGAGACTTGCAATAACTACGAAATTTAAATTTATCGCGCACCAAGTCAATATTGCATGTTGATACGATCGACATGTACGCAGATTTTCATCACTTCGTCCAGTTTGCACTCCAGGTTATCTGCTCTTAACTTCTAAAATTCTCTTCACGTTTATTAACTTAAATCATTCTTTTGTGATTCATTCTTCACAACTGCGTTTTGAACACTTTGTGTGCTCTAATAAGCGATATTGAACGTTTTTTATTAGTAAAAGTGTTGCCAATCTTTGGTCTAAGTCGTTATAGAACTAAATTTCTCAGTAACTCTTTGGAATAAATAGTTTGAGCTCGAACAAAGTTTATATCGTATGAAATACAGAAAAGTGAAATGCTTGACTTCTTAATTTTACGAAAAGTTAGCTACAGAATTTAGTTCCATTTGATAACGCTTATTATAATAGCCCATCAACCTCCTCCGTGGCTTGAATAGGCTACGAGAAATGAAATAATAATATTTAAAAATGTTGAACTTGTGCAATATCGAATTTTTTAACACAATTGATCGTCCTCTGAAAAATGATTCGCACTCATTTGTTTCAATTATCTCGGAAAGACAGGTCTTTTGACAATATTAGGAATCATTTGAGAGCAGAGTTATTTCTCTTTGTTCTCATGATTTCAACAGTTACGCATGCATCTACTTGCCTAATAGTTCTCTGTCGCCCTACAAACTTGCAGCATCATTGCTTAAATAGTTTTAGAAATATTGTGAACCAGTGTTCATTATGTTGTTGTTGTTTGAGTCTTCAGTCTTTTGACTGGTTTGATGCAGCGCTCCATGCCTCCCTGTCCTGAGCTAATCGTTTCATCTCTACATAGCTACCACACCCTACATCCGAGGCAATCTGTTTAACATATTCTAACCTTGGTCTACCCCTACAGTTCTTGTCCTCGACCCTTCCTTCCATAACTAAGCTTGCTATTCCTGGGTGTCTTAGTATGTGTCCTACCAACCTATCTCTTCTCTTCATTAGCAGTCGCCAGAAACATCTCTCCTCTCCCACTCGTCTTAATACCTCTTTGTCTGTAACCCTATCTACCCATCTGATCTTCATCATTCTCCTGTAACACCACATTTCAAATGCTTCAATTCTCCTCTTTTCTGCTGCACCAATAGTCCAAGTTTCACTTCCATAGAGCGCCACGCTCCAGACAAAGGCTTTCAAAAATGACTTCCTAATACCTAAATCTATATTCGATATCAGCAGATTCCTTTTTTGTAGAAATGCTTTTCTTGCCTGAGCCAACCTAATTTTTATATCCTCTTTGCTTCGTCCATCACTGGTTCTTCTGCTTCCTAAGTAACAGAAATCTCCTACTTCCTTCAGCTTTTCACCTGCCAATTTGATCTCCATAGAGGTTTCTGATTTATTTCGGCTGCATTCCAGTATTTTTGTTTTACATTTATTAATTTTCATCATGAATTCTTTCCGTAAGACGGAGTCCATACCATTCAAAAACTCATTCAAATCCTCAGGCTTGTTGGCCAAGATGACGATGTCATCAGCAAATCTCAGAGTTGAAATTATTTCTCCTTGAATCTTCACTCCCACTTTAAATTTTTCTCTAATTTCCTTCATTGCTTGTTCAATGTAAAGATTGAAAAGTATGGGTGATAAGTTGCAGCCTTGCCTTACACCTTTCTGAATACCAGCTTCTCTCTCATGTCCTTCAACTCGAATGACTGCTGTCTGGTTTCTGTATAGATTGTATATCACCCTCCAATCCCTGTACTTTATTCCAATCGATTTCAAAATGTCAAACAATTTAGTCCAATCAACGTTATCAAAAGCCTTTTCTAAGTCTACAAAAGCCATGAATGTTCTCTTATCTTTCCTTATTCTACCTTCCAAAATCAGCCTAAGACTTAGTACAGCTTCCCTTGTTCCTACATTTCTCCTGAAACCAAACTGGTCTTCACCCAACTCCGTTTCTATCTGGCTCTCAATCCTCTTGTAAATTATTCTAGACAGGATCTTTGAAGCATGAGTAATTAAGCTGATTGTACGGTAATCTTCACATCTGTCAGCTCCCACTTTCTTTGGTATAGGGATGATTACATTCTTCTTGAAATCAGGGGGTACCTCACCTGTCTCATAAATCCTACACACCAAGTGAAATAACCTGATCAGACCTTCCTCTCCTATGCAGCGTAGCAACTCAATCGGTATATCATCTATGCCTGGTGCTTTGTTCCTGCTTAAGTCTTCCAAAGCTCTATCAAATTCTGATCTCAATATTAAATCTCCTTTCGCATCCTCATCAATTTCCTCCTCCCTTTCCATTACATGATTCTCAATCTCCTTTCCCTTATACAAACTCTCTATGTAAGCATTCCATCTCTCAACCTTTTCTTCCCTATCTGTTAGAGGATTTCCATTTGTGTCCTTAATATTACAGCACTTAGTCTTCTTTTCCGCGAAAGTATTCTTAATCCTTCGATAAGCTGTGTCAACTTTTCCCAATTTCAGACAATTTTCTATACCAGCACATTTCTCTTTCAACCATTCTTCTTTCGCTTCCTTGCACTTCTTGTTAACCTCATTTCTCAGACGTCTGTATTCTGCTTTCCCCTTTTCATCTCTTACATTCTTGTGCTTCCGCCTTTCATCCATCAATTCGAGTATATCCTGAGTGATCCACGGTTTTCTACCTATTCTCTCTTTCCTACCAATGTTTTCTTCTGCGGATTTTGTTATTTCATTCCTCAAAAGTGCCCATTCGTCTGCAATGGAAGTTTGTTTAGGGTTTTTCATTAGTCCTTCCTTTATACTCTTCTTGAATCTTTCGTTTACATCCTTCTCTTTCAGTCTGTCTATTGCCCACCTTTTTGGCTTTTGACTTTTCTTCAGTTTCTTCAACTTTAATCTGCATTTCATTACAACCAGATTGTGGTCAGAGTTTATGTCAGCACCAGGATATGTTTTACAATCCAAAATCTGGTTTCGAAACCTCTGCTTGACCATAATGAAGTCGATTTGGTAACGCCCTGTATCTCCTGGTCTCATCCATGTGTATATTCTTCTATTGTGGTTATTGAATAAGGTGTTAGCTATGACCAACTCATGCTCAGTGCAGAATTCTACCAGCCTGCTTCCTCGATCATTCCTTTCACCTAATCCGAAATCTCCTACTATCTTCCCTTCTCTCCCTTTTCCTACCACAGCATTCCAATCTCCCATTACTATAACATTTTCATCACCCTTGATATACCTCAGAATTTCGTCTATTTCTTCGTAGACCTTTTCAACATCCTCATCATCAGCTTGACTGGTAGGCATATAGACTTGTACCACTGTGGTGCAGGTAGGTTTAGTATTTATTTTTGCTACAATAATCCGTTCACTATATTGCTCATAATATTCCACCCGCTGTCCAAGTTTCCTACTCAATATGAGGCCAACCCCTGCTTGGCCATTGTTTGATTTAGTGCTAATGACCCTATAGTCTCCTGACCAAAAGTCCTGTTCTTCCTGCCAGCGCATTTCACTAATCCCAACCAAATCCAACCTCAACCTATCCATTTCCCTTTCTAAGTTTTCTAACCTTCCATATCCTAGCAGACTTCTAACATTCCACGCTCCGATCCGTAAAATGTCAGAGTTCCTCTTTGTCACTTCTGTGATGTTAACCCCCTCTCGAGTAGTCCCCACCCGGAGATCCGAACGGGGGACTAGTTTACCTCCGGATTGAAATTTTACAAGGGAGGAGGCCATCATCACATGTATTTATGCATTATACAAATCTGCATTTCTATCACTTCTTAAGACAGGAGAATTATATATGAGATTTTGAAGAGTTTGTACAGCTGCCAATTTTAAGTCCTCATAAAAATTAAATGATATTAGATGTCAATATATTCAGCCTTGTTGAAGATGCACCTTGCCGTGATTCGCATTTACTGGATGATTAATTCATGAGAAATATCCATTTAAATAGTTAAATTTTGCGGCGCCGCCATATTACTTTTAGGCTCACGGGGCTATGAATTGTTCCACAGGTGGCAGGTTAAAAGCTAATGGAAGTAGGAGACATAGGAAGCAAAATAACCAGTGATGAGCAAAGCAAAGAGGAAATTACAAGTAGGTTGGCATAGGCAAGGAAATCATCTCTACTGAAAATGAATCTGTTGACATCAGAAAAATAAAGATTTATGTAGTAGGAAGTAATTTTTGAAAGTTGTTGTCAGGAGCGTACATTTACTCCATATCCATGAACTAGATATCTCAGGTGATGATTATGCTTCTCTTCTGGTATGTAACAGTTAGTCAGTACAATTCGACACCGTAGACAAAGAGGAGCCCTATCAGCACTGCCCTTGCCGATATAAGGCAAACCATTCTGAGGATAGGACGTTTTAAAATCACAGACCCGCCAAGTTGTTGAACTGTACTTGTTGCGTGTATATAGAATTCACTGTCAGCAAGGACAGTACTTCATCAATAGCATTTCTTTGAAACATATTGAAGCTTCCCGTTTAGAGAGAACCATTGAATAATATATCAGTCACGCATTATGCTTACAAAAAAGCCGGTTGAATATTGCCCATTTATTGAGGGTACCGTACACGAGACCGAAATTTGGGTTTGTAATTTGAATCGCAGGCCTTGTTTAACGCATAAAATGCACGAATTAATGGAATTTCTGTCCTTGCATGGCGAATGATTCCATAATTGCATTAGTCAAAAGTAACGGCAACTGGGTCCAGCACACCCAAATAAGGCTTACAAAAGAGGATATCCTTTTCAACCGCAGACGACGTGTGTCTATGAGCTTGGTACTGCCCCCGTAAATTGAATTATACTGAGACCACGGTGGTTGTATTGGCATATGTGAATAAAGTTATGGCTGTCATAGTTGTGACATGTATATTCATGACGTAGGCACGGATGACGCAGACTTCATGCAAGTAGGCTGGTTGAGCTGAGATTCTTGGTGACGTCATGATTTTGTTCGAGAAAGATCTGAGATTTACGACGCAGTCGCAGGGAAACAAGGAATTGTGCTAAGGAAGAAGTTACGCGATTGGAGGAGAGGCTTGAACCAATGAATGATAGTTTGGAGGGAGACGGAGATTACTGAAATTACCATATTTAATTACTTTTGGCGTGCAGAATTGTGGAAAACTATTTTCAGTTATGGCATTGATTTGGAATTTTGAAGAAATTAATTATGAGTTTTTGAAATTTGAAAATCCGTCAAGTATAGCCAAAGTTAGAACTTCTAGCAATGACGGAGGAACAAGCTATGGAAGGGATGGATACGCCCCTTAAGAAGTTGATAAAAGGCCTTGCACAGCAGAGAGGAGGCTCTCATGGTTCATTTTTCTGATTCTCGTATTGTCAGACTTCGAGTTATTCAGTGAAGCAAGTCGTTATTAGCACGTGTGGTAGAGCCCACAGCATCGAACAAGCACGGAGCGTGCAGCAGTACAATTTTACGGTTACTGAAACTAGGCGAAGTTGGAGCGCACACATAAACGAGTCTACAAGATAATCTATCAAGAGTTAGCTACTGCATTTATGCTAATTCAATTGTGCATTACAATATTGAGGCGTGTACGAAAGTTGAACATTTTCACGATTATACTTTGGAAGATATTCGCATTTTAAGACTGCAGACAAAAGTGATTTTCTCGACACCTGAGAAGCACTTTTATAATACCACATTCTACGCTACGGCTGGCACGTGTATTGCAACTGTGATACTGAAGATTACATTTGGTGATACAACGCTACATTCTACAATGGAACTATATAATCTTGCAGTACTTTCGACTATTATTATAACGGAAGTGGAGATGGAAGGCTAAAACTTTAATGCAATTGGGACATATATCAATGGAGTGAAATAGCAGCATGGAACTTCGTTAATCGTCATTCTACAAAAGCGAGCATGTAGTGAACATCCAACTACACTCATGTATCGTGATCCATCGCTGAATTATATCAAATGGCAGTGGAAATATATTCATACTCCACAATTATGAACATTTCTGCGGAAATAGTTGCAATAAACTTCATGGCGAATTTCTACCAGAACTTCAGGGAACTATCAAGAGAGGCCAGGGTGGACCCGGCTCACAAAGAAGAGTTTTGCCAGAAGGATGTCTATCGTCTACACGGAGCAGTGCAATTTCCGGAGGAGGAAGCAGTTCTATTCTCCGAGGGCGCTGGTTCCAGGTTCGAGGTCGGAGCACATCTTTACGATGGTGAAATGGAACCAACAGCAGTCTTCTTTGGAAATTTTCCTCTAGAACTTCAATCAACAGATAAGGTAGTCGTGAACGTTTCTTGTTTTATTTGAGCCATTTAGCGATATCTGAGCAACCATTTTTCCCATATTTTCTGTCCCACATATTTTGCCCCATATTCTTGCTTGATATTTCTGTACTCCGTACACTTTGCTGATTTATGCCTTTTTCTACGATTTATTGAGACATTATTATGTCATTGGCATATTTAAATAATTTTGGATCAGTTGAGACTGATATTATATATTCTTCCAGTAATTTGCATATTTTTGTAGTCTCGATTTAACTGTAAAGTTAACGATTTTCTATGGCAAATTTGAATTCAGACAGCGTGTCAATTTTATTAAAGTAATTCTATTCAGTGAATTACTTTGACCAATTTTCTGTCATCCTCAAGAAAGAAGAATGATTAAAAGATTTTAGAGCGTTAAAATCTACTACTGTATCGACGATCTTTGAAATACTAGTCGTTTTATGAACATGACTGCAACATAGACATTTATCGTCAATTATGAAATACCATTGCATTATAGACAATTTTATGAAATATGAACTTTGAGTACGATTTATTGAGTGCACTATAGTAATGAACATTTGATAGGAATTTTTCTCAATTCTAGATTGGAACAATAATGTTTGCATTCCACAGTCTAATTGTATTCTATTCGATTATTTATGCAGTTTAGATGAACTTTGATGGAAGATAGTATTTTTATACTGCGATACTTTGATGATATTAATCTCAATTTTGATAGACCAGGGAGGCGTGTCTAATCGTATTTGCTATTAAATTTATTTGTGATTGGCAAATTTTTACTTCATATCGATTCATGAATGAAACCCACGAAGGTTAAATATAATAACAGTTTTTGATACAATTGATGAATATAAGAATTTTTAAAGAGGAACTATGGGTGTATAATCGTTAGTTCAGTGGATGTGTAAAAGTCGCTGATAAATAATGCCCTGTAATAAGTGAAGGAGGTTCCCACAGTAATATTAATGATGTTGATGAATTTGTAAGTGGAGGTTTTTTGTATGTATTGTGGTAGATTTTGATGCCATATATATTGAGATATATGAGGAATTCTGGGCCAATTTTTGTGCAATTTTGTGCGTTTTGAGCGAGGTATTTTTCCGCTGAATGTATTGTTCAGGTCCTTTGAAATTTATTCATGTGAAGTTACTGTTAAAATTAACAAGAGTGTTTGAATAATTTGAGATAACGATTTTGAATGGAGATTACCGTCACAAATAATAATAATTATTAAATCTTATTAAACCTGAATCTAAAATTTTAATATAACTAACCTTCATTGGTCGATTATATCACCACGATTTAAGTAATTATCAACCGGATAAACGTGTGGTTTAATGTATTTCTAATATAAATAATATAAATAATATAAATAATGTAAATAACTATGTAAATATCTTTAATAATAATTTAAAACGAACGGGATTAATAGAGGCGTGTATAAATTTTTCAAGTGTCGTTTGACAATGTTATAAACAATTTAAAATGTTATAAATAATTAATGAACATTTTGTTATAAACATTAAGCGTTTTTGTTATTTTACTCTAAACAACGCTAGTTCAACAATTGGATTATATAATTAAACAAGATTTGGGATTATTAGAGTAATCCATTGGTATTTGAACGGAGCATTTAAAAGATTTGCGTGATAATATGTGAGTTGAGATGTGGACATTTAACGTGTTTTGAAAAGGAGCTAGGCTCTGATGTAACTAGCATATGCTAACGTTGGCTGGACAGGTGGGTCCATTTGACGATGCAAGCATGCGACACGGTGCAGGGTGTATCGCAGGTGGCCAGATAACTGTATGATAGAGGCCAAGGTCGTCTACATAGCAGCCTTGCGGTTATAAATAAAATGTGAAGTTCATAAACACGGAAACAATTGCTATATGTCTCGTCCCAACTCCCTTATCCATTCCAAGTGCATTATTATTATTATTACGTTCTTTTGAGCTAGAGAAAGCTGAAATTTTGTATGTGAAGTCTACAAGTCCTACAGGAGGACATGATTACATGGACAATGGCTTCTGATTGCCACGTATATTTTGTTGTTACATTTTGTTAAATTGTTTTCTTTATGTGAAATAAATTATTGTGCTGTTTAAATTTTCTTGTTTCCGTTTTGGTTCATTTTAAATATCGTGGTGGAGGTTATTGTGAGGGCATACTATTAAGTGATCCAGTTGAAAACCCAGACCCGAGATTAAATTGAAAAGGTAAGTAAAAGGTAAGTTTGAACCCCCGTATATTTTGGTGTGTTCCACAATAATTTCTTGTTAACTACTGTGCTCTAATCTCGATAGTATCTGTCAGTGCCATTTTCATTGATGTAGCTGTGCCGGTGCGATTGATTATTGGCAATCCGATTGAGGGGGCGGATATCTGACAGCCTACTGTCCGGATTATCGAGGACAGTACTATCGACTTTTAAGTATATTTCGTTGTAGATCAGTGCGATAACGCTTGAGAATATGGATAGGCTACTGGTATCAAACATGCTAGACGATTTTGTTCCGTCGGTAGTCCTTCAATTGGTTGCCGTTATAAGATATTCACGTTTAAATTTTGTATTATATGCAAATATAATACAATCTTGCTAAGTATGGCATTTCTGCAGATGGATATTAATAGATGTTATCTTTTCTCCAAATTTCAAAATTGTTTTACTCATGGTTTATAGATTTTTGAAAATGGCAACTAGCCTGTTGATGCAATTTAGGGTATTTCTCATGTGTAGAAAATCAACACTGCCCCAAACCATTAACTTACTGGTGAGTAAGACTTGAAAATGTGACCATAACCGGGATCGAACCCGCGTCTCTTGTGGCACGGCCAGGCACGCTAGGACCTTGCACGAATGTTGTTACGATTTCATTAGTCAAAAATAAAGCAAGTAACTTAATATCAATGATAAAAATTTAGTTAATTAACAACATTATAGAACATGATGCAGCCATAAATTTGCACAAAACACTGGACAGGTAAAATGATTGTTACGCTGCCCTGTTCATTGAAACTCTAAGTCAGCATCTCCATCTAAGTCTCTTGCAAGTGTTTGGGATCTGCAGGTGTTAGTTAGGCTTCCCAGTTGGCCTCAAAGGTTTGATTACCTGATGAAAGGAACTCTTCCCACCTCGTGGTGTAGCGACTAGGTCCGGGTTCGATTTCCGGCTCAGATATATCGGAAATGGTTCCCACTTCTACTCCTGGTTCTTAGCTTAAGGCCACGGCTGCCCCCTTCCACATCCTCCCCTGAATTACTTTACACACACTTATATAGCAATCACAATAACACATGTTATCAGACAAATGGCCACATACACTCAAGTACACGGGGCTGAGTGAGACGAAGTCAATGCCTATTTAATGAAACTATAAGTCTTTACTAGATTTCGCCTTTAAATAACATTTGACATAGGCTATATGGCACTACGCCGTGACGTTTACAGCCGAATTTCCTTTCGTTTTAGCCAGTTTATTTTGCATCAATTGACATTCCTTTTAGAATTCACAATAACCTTCTTGCAAAAAAGAAGGAGATCCCAATTGATTTCTACTCCACTACGGCCATGACATCAACAGAATGGAAGGGCACTGCCTTTGAGTTGAGACACACAGAGACCTGATTCGCGGTGAACGGTTTT